>CAEGAF010189351.1:0-12851 GCA_903067075.1 Micropoecilia bifurca | reverse complement strand
CAAAAGGCGAAGCTCTCGATTTACCGGTCGATCTACGTTCCCACCCTCATCTATGGTCATGAGCTTTGGGTCATGACCGAAAAAACGAGATCACGGATACAAGCGGCCGAAATGGGTTTCCTCCGTAGGGTGGCCAGGCTCTCCCTTCTTTTAGGTGTGAATGTTTCTGTGTGTTGCCCCGTCTACTTTGCCTTTCCTCCGGTGTCGATAGGCTCTAGACTCCTCCACCCCCCCAGTGGGTGGAGTCAGTGGATGGATGGGTGAAAAGTCTAACGTCTCTGCCTTTCTCCTCCTCGTCAGGCCTGCCCCGTATCGACTTCAGATCCATCACAGTCCCTGGCACCTCATCTTCACCCAATCAAAGTTTTGCCCCGCAGCCACGGCAACAAGCTCCGCAACAGCAGCAGCAGCCGCCGCCGCCGCCGCAGCCACCGCAGCCACAGCCGCGCCCCACACAGCCTTCTACGCCGATGGCCTTTCGCGGCTCTTCGCCACAGGGCCTGGACAACCCCGCCTTACTACAACAGATGCTTTTATCCAATCCACACGAGCTTTCGCTGCTCAAGGAGAGAAACCCTCCACTTGCTGAGGCCCTGCTGAGTGGAGATTTAGGTGAACACATTCACGTTTTTAGTGCCTTAAAGAGGCTAAGTAACTGGGGAGGTTTTTAATATTTTTGTCACATTACCAACACAAACTTAAATATAATTTATTGGGATTTTATGTAGGGTATAATTGAGAAGAGAAATGCAGAAAACTGAGATATTTGTTTTTAGTTTCCTCTAGTCAACAGGTTTTAGAGCAACCATTTTCTGTAGTTTACAATCTCCTATACACAATTTTTGGAATAAACAAGATTTTTCAGTTTTTTCTTTCAAAAAAACTCTCGCTCGGATTGTTGGCGTAAGCTACTTACATTTGTTGTATCAACAGACTCCCAACTAGCAGTTATTTGATCCCTCGTTTTTTTTATTTCTCAGAGCGTTTCACCAAAGTGCTGCTGGAGCAACAACAAGATCGAGCCAGAAAAGAGCAAGAGCGAATCAGACTTCTGACCGCTGATCCCTTTGATTTGGAAGCTCAGGCAAAGATTGAGGAGGACATCAGGTAGGAAAACATTTAAAAATCACTATAACAACTTACTACCACAGCACAGCTCTGATTTCACTGGTAATGAAAGTGCACAATTTGAACGTGATTTTTGCCATTTCTAACCTAATTCAACCGTGCATTAAAATTCAGTATTTAACCACCATGTTTTAACTTTCTTCCTTTTTCCAGGCAGCACAACGTGGAGGAGAATATGACAATTGCAATGGAAGAGGCCCCAGAAAGCTTTGGACAGGTGGTTATGCTGTACATTAACTGCAAAGTCAATGGCCATCCTGTGAAAGCTTTTGTTGACTCAGGTAATGAACATAAAACCCTGATGCCTGATAAAGTTTCTACAAGTTTGTTGGTCAAGAAACAGAGTGGTAATAAAACATGCGAGCAGCGGTTTAGTTTCAGCATGTTCAAAAATATCGTGGCTTCAAAGTTAGTGGGAATGTCACTTTTAGTTGATCAGGATTTGTTTTATATTTGAATTTACCTTTCTGTTTGTCGTTCTCTCATACTTGAATCCATGTAAAAAAAAAAAACACAAAGCAACATTAACTCACCAGCCGTCAGTATCTGACTTTAGTTACAGTCGTTAAAGCATGAATAAAAACGACACAGTATGTTTGATACCGAAATTGCACCTTTCAGTCCTGTTTTGTCCATTCTTGTCCTCCTTTTATCTGTTTTTTGTTTGTGATGTTAAGGAGCGCAGATGACCATTATGAGCCAGGCGTGTGCAGAGCGCTGCAACATCATGCGACTGGTGGACCGGCGCTGGGCAGGGATCGCCAAAGGAGTGGGCACTCAGAAGATCATCGGCAGAGTTCATTTGGGTAGATGGCTCTCCGACATGTTAAAATGGAGTATATTAAAATACAACTAGAGTTGTTTTATATTCACTGAATGCGTTATCCTCTTTAGTTTTACAATCTTTGGTTGTGATTTCGTAAGCGTGAAGCGACTCGTTGCTTTTCTCTGCTTGCAGAATCAAATTTTTAAAACCCAAACAAGCAGAACTCGGTCAAATGTAGCTATTCAGATACTAAATGTCCTGATATTATCTGGTTGCAGCAGAAGATCATTCTCTCTGAAAACAGGGTTTATCTCATTGTTTATAATTTATTGTGATAAGAGTTTGTATTTATTTGTAAACATTCTTGATGTTTAAAATCTCCCAAAACTCTCCACATGGTACAGATTGTTATTTCAACCATTTCCTCAACAATATTTTTGAAAATATGATTAAATGGAGTTACTGTGTGCAGTTTAATGCTGCAAATAACACGACTGGTGTCCTTTATAAGCATATTGCAAATGGGATTATTTTTCAATCGCAGTCTTTTCAATATATGTGTGTGTTGGGCTATATTTGCTGACACAGTCATATGCCCTCCTTACAAAGTCATGATAAAACCTTTTCCTTTCTCTCCAGCTCAGGTCCAAATAGAAGGAGACTTCCTTCCTTGTTCTTTCTCCATATTGGAGGACCAGCCGATGGATATGCTGCTAGGCCTGGACATGCTGAAGAGACATCAGGTTAGCTGAGTTATGAGATGAGTTATACAGATGATATTGTAATCTACCAAGGCGCACATGCAGACAGGCATTCCTTTTTTCCCTCTCGATAATTTAGGGATGTTTTCTGTCCGTTTTTCCTTGTAGTGTTCAATCGACCTGAAGAAGAACCTGCTCATCATCGGCACCACGGGCACCGAAACGCGCTTCCTGTCTGAGGCGGAGCTGCCGGAGTGCGCCCGGCTCGCGTACGGACCAGAGGGACCAGAGGGACGCGAGGACACGCGTCCAGAGGAGATCGCCGACAGAGAACTGGCAGAGGCCCTTCAGAGATCTATACAAGAGAGTGGTAAGAAGCTGTGTCAGCGCTCTGGTTTCACTGATATTATTTTATCATTTTTATTTTTTTCTCTCCAGCTCTGTTAGGTTTACATTTGCATGTGCCACTTAAAGCTTCTTAGTCTCAACCTCATTTACGCACTCATCTGAATCTCCAGTCACTTCATGTCATCACCTCGACAGTTTGAATGTGTTTCAAGAAAAAGATGAGATCAGATCTTTGTCCAATGAGATTAGGATTTTATGTAATCAGAGCTGGGCTACTGGTTACAGAGAAACGGATATTTATGAGGTGAAACTTAACGTCTGCGTCTCGGACCTGTCAGCTGTACCGCTCATGGTGGGTGTCTTCCTTTCTGTACTGGGTCAAAATCTGGAGGAAATCCCCTCCAAAATTATGCATCAGTGCCAGCTTACAGTACCTTTTTATCATGCAAAGATATGAAAGTCTAGTACGAGCTGCTGCTGGCGGTTCAGATGGATGTCTGAGGAGCTCGACAGAACCACTCGGAGCCGCCTACTCAGATAAACTGAAAAGAACATGCAGTTCGAGCCGAGACGTGGGAGGTTATTTTTTTTCTGAATCAGATTAATGAAATGCAAACGGAATATCAACATCGGGTGGCAGGAATACAAAAGCAAGAGCGAACTGGAGACGATTTTCCAGTAACAGAAACTCTCTGGTAATTGGTGCGTTGCGTTTTGAGTTCTCTCTGAAGTGGGAATATCAAAGCTCATAAACAAAAAGAAGCCGAGCAGAGCGTCCCCAGACGTAGGATTCCAACTCGGAAAATTGGAGACCTGTGAGCACCGAGGCTGCTCCGTGTATAAAACATAAAAGCTTCAAGAATAACTTGTTTATTTTCTCTTCTGACCTCCAAAGTAGAGGTGCGCATCGTTCTACTCAAACTCTTTTTGAGTTTCTTTGGAGTTGTGAAGCCATAGAATGGGGAGAAATACGTTTAACATTCACTTTACTGTCATTCAGAAAGTCAGAAGTGCACAGAATTAAATTAAAGAGCATTTCAGAACACCAGTAGATAAAAAAACATCTGCACAGAAAAAAACAAACACATTGTGCCAGATTTGTTCTGATAACTCAAACAAATAATACTGGCTGCACAACAATCCAAAAAAACAGTCAAACAGTGCAGGTTTTCAGACATGAACCTGAGGCAAAATGAATATTAACCTGAAATGTTACAAAACGTTACATAATATCTATCATCTTATAAGTAAAACATCTTATCTTGAAGAATAGAATGTGAGCGTTATATTAAACACCTGTAAGTTTTCCTCTGTGTAAAGTTTAGCTCACTTAGACAACACAGGTGTGAAGTTTACATATAATTAAGTTAATTATGAGAATTATAACATTTTGAGATTTTGAAGATGCACTAAAAACATGTGGCCTGATCATATAAGAGATAGTTTCACAGATTTTTCAGAAACTATAATCGGCTGCACTAATTTGAATTTCATGTAAATTTTCTGTTTTCAGACTGAATTCTAAATGCTGGGTCACATACACACTTAAACTCTAATCTTTTAGGTTTACAAGCGTTCTCCTTCTGACTGGACTAAATGTTATTAATGTTACTGAGTCAAAAATAAAAACCAGTTTGAGTTTGTGTAGAGAGTTTAAGATTGGGGTGATGGCACAGAGCCCTTCCAATCTCATACACATGGAGCTCATTTTAAAAGATAAATGATCAAAAACAACAGTGGAAACATTTGTTAGCAGTTATAAGAAGCGTTTCATTGCTATTAACTTAAAATAAAGGTCAACTGACGATGAATGAAGTCCCTTGGTTGAAAATATTGGCTCAAACATGATGATTTCTTATGATCTGATAAATGTTTAAAAGTTCTCAGTCGGAGTAAAACAACATATGACGAGATTAAAAGTTCTAATAATTGGTTTTAAACGTTCAGCCGAAGTGACTTCATTCAGGAGCTTCTGCGGTTGACTGATGGGTTTGTGAACATCCTGATGAAGAACCCGTCCCGGGGCTCAGGTTGTTTTCAGATGACACTTTTCACATCTCACGTGTGTGAAAAGGCCGACTGTTTGGTTTGGTTGCATGCTCTGTGTGTGACTGCTAACTTTCTCCGTCCCTTTGCATGATGTGTGTGGTGTGTGCCCCTAACCCCTGAGCAGGAGAGCACTGATGCATTTGGAGACAGCTGAAGAGGGCCCGACCAACCAGGTACTGCAAACTCACAAGACCATTGCCAGAGCTAAGTCCATTGCTGTTGAATCATTTAGTTTTTTATTTTGCTGTTATTTTTGCTGCTGTGTGGTTGTTGTACCGTTTTATGTTTACTTATTGGTGAATTAAACCTGAGCTTATGACATTTAAAAGTAGCAGAAATAGCTTTGTTCATGAATTACTAGTGTGAGAGAGCTGAACATTTATAAATGTGGTTGAAACGTTGAGCGGCTGGCTGATTCCCGGTTCTGTTTTCTCCCATATTAGACACTGCAGATGGACAAACTACCTCACTGCAGCCCTCGCCATTTCTATTACCAAGACCCTTAGACCGAATGGCCATACCCTCCTCTTCCTCTCAAAGCCCTTCCAGTTGTCAATCACAGAACCCGACCTTGGATCGCTCCCAGTCTGCGCCGGGCGCCGTGCAGCAGGCCCCACAGCTTCCTCAACCTTTGACCCCAGAAAACAATGCTTCTCCACCTCATGGCGATCGTATCCACCCTCTGCCTCCCCAAAGCGAACCCGACCTGTCCCCCGCTCGCAGTCCAACATCGGATATATCCGCCAGTGAGTCCCAGGAGCCCAGCGGGGCGGCGCCAGCTGCCGGCGTTGATTCTGACCAGGTGGAGAGCTCTTCACGTGAGGAGAGTTTGCCCGAACAGCCCATGGACCAGGAGGCGAGCGAAAGCGAAGCGGCGGAGACGGCAGAGGCCGACTCCGTCGAAATGGCGTGTCCCACTGACTCCGCTGAGAGGGAGCAGCCCGACGGAGACCGCTGCTCCAGCTCCGACAGCATCCCGTCCCTGGCGGCGGCGCTGAAGGAGCTCCACGAGCTGCTGGTGCAATCGCAGAGCCGCAGCGTGTCCTGCTCCCCATCCCACCCGCACGGGCAGGACTCGGACAAAGCTTCCCCCGAGCCAAGCACGCCGACGCCAGAAGACACCCAGCCTGCCCCTTCTACTGCCAACGCAGCCGCTGCAGAAACAAGTGACGCCAAAGCTAACTGTGCTGCTGACGAGGAACCGTCGGAGAGTCCCGTCCCTGACCTCCAAGGTCAAGCTGAAGACGCAGCAGAAATGGGGGAGGGGCTCGAACCGCCACGGTGCCCCGACAGCTCAGAGGATAGAGAAGAGACCTGCGTTAGCGGCGCTTCTCAGCCTGAGCCGGAGGTTTCCCCCGGTCCCGCAGCGGCCCCCGAGTTCAGGGAGCCACCGGAGGGGCAGCACGGACGAGGAGTCGCAGACGGACAAGCCGCCAACACCCCGGGTTCCCTCCAGACGGAGCGAGATTTCCTCAGCCCTGCATCAGCGGCTGTTATCCCGCCACAGGAAGTTTCAAGCATCTCGTCCTCGTCTGCTCCACTTCTCACTCAGGCCCCTCCACCTTCGTCGTCCCCGGCCCCCGTCCCACCCTCTCCAAGTCCCGTTATGGAACAGTTCCCAGCCGAGCACATCCAGAGGATCCAGGCGGCGGGTTTCTCTGCCAGGGAGGCGGTGGAGGCACTGGAGCAAGCCCACGGCGTAGTGGAGGTCGCTCTGCTGGCTCTTCTGGCTCGCAGCATCACTGTGCCCACCTAGACTCATGAGCAATCGCACACGAGTCCCCGGCCTCCCGACTCGGCTCCTGTCCTCTTTATACCTTGTTGCAGATCCAGATGTCTCAGTCTCCCGTTTGAAAGGGAGCTTGGAAAAGCCACGGGGAACACAAAAACGCAAAATCTTATCTGGTACTTTTGGTCTACTTTGTAACGCAAATATCTTTAAATACTCTGGAAATAAGACAGATTTAACTGACATGTAGCTTTTTAACAAGATGAATAATTCCTCAAGTAATGTAAAAAGTCTCTTGTTATAATTCAATCTGCCACTGAAACCAGTGCTTTTTCATCAATATTAAGGAATTATTAACTGAAAACAAGCTTCTACATTTTGCAGAAAAGTTGCTTAGAAGTTAGTTTTATCTTATTTCAAATGTAATAAAAAACTAGACCAAAAATACCTTATAGTATTTTGTGTTTTTGCAGTGAATTCTGTCTCCTGATTTGTCATAAAGAAAATCTAAGAGGAAACAAGACAACTGGTCATTTGTTTTTGGCTATTACAGATATGTGAGGTGTGTTTGCATGCAGATGTTTTGGGTAGCCCATCAATCAAATTGGTTTTTAAGCAATTTGGTATCATTGATTTTTTTGGGGGGAGGGATTGTTTTGTTTCCCAACATTGACTTGTCAATACATACAAATAGTACAATTAATTTTTAAACCCTTAAATAGTCAAAGTTTATCTTTCAGAAAAATCTAACTTCTAATCATGAATACAGTCTGAGCTCCTTTTGCAGATTTTCTTGTTTGTAGCCCAAATGATAGAACTGCACATCGGGAACATAAGCAGCTCACAGTCAAAGTCACAAATAATTGGAAATCTTTTAAATTAACAGTAAACGTCACTAAAATACCAATTATATTTAAATCCGACAGTAGATGTCATTTTCTGGTTCAGCATGTCTCTTGCAGAAGGTATCTTGTACTGTTTGTATGACTCTGCAATCCGAAAGTTTTCCAACCTGTAGATTACAGAACCTGTTTTTTCAGCTCTTGTTCTGAAACTTTCTATTTTGTGTCAAATCCTCATAGTGTGTTTATACTTGAAATCATCCTTTTTTTCTCTCATTTTGAGTCTGGCCATCTTGTCAGTGCATCATATATCAAGGATTTCCATGGCTTTATTTGAGTCATACCTACAATATTCAGGCAGATTTCATTATTTACTTTTATCTTGTAAGAAATTTTAAATTGCAAATAAAATGAAACTAGTATTTGTATACTTTGTCTGTTTCAAGTCATTTTTCATTATCCATATGCTAAACAAGTAGGGAGGTATTTGAAATATTGGGGGTTTTTTTTACTTTCGTATCTTACTGCTAACATTTTGTTTCTCAGGAAAGTAGGAATATATCCACCGTTCAGCTGTATGTTATTCATAACCCTTGCATTTTACTTTTCAAAGATTCAAATTTAATGAATCCTTACTGCACTTTTTATTATTTAATTTTATTTATTTGAGAACAAATTAGCATTTGCACTCTTTACCATTTTATTTTTCGCTTAAAGCGACAAGAAAGGGGCTGTAAACGTAAATTTATATAATATCTATTGAATTGGACTGGGTGTACTTGAATAAATGTGAGTTCATGACTGCAGTGGCGCAAAAAGTGTTTATGCAGCGTATGCAACGCATAGGGGCGCAGCACCAGAGGGGGCGCCAAAACCGGGGGGCCGATTTATGTCTTCGCATCCACCTGAAAAATGTGTAGTTGCGCCACTGCATGACTGCATTGTATAGAAATGAACTGGGTATATTTATAGTTCGCACCACGTGAAGACGGAGTAACCGCCCTCGCCGCCTCGTCATCCGCCGCTGACTGTCAGGGAGTGTTGCCGTCCAGCTGGGCGTTTCTGGGATGACGCACCGGTTTGTGCTCCTGTGATTGCTGCTCAGACTGGACGAAAGTATATTTAGTTTGACCGTGTCCATAGTTTTAATCTAAGCAGAAACTAGGAGCTTCTTCAGACAGTGTCAAATGGGACGTTTTCGGCCCGGATTCATTCTTTATGGCTTCTTTTAATGTCCGAGAAGACTTTAAAAATGACTATGGCTTTAAAAACGACGCTACCGACGATCTTGAGCAAGGCAATGAACTTCATATCGGGTGTTCTAATCTGGAGAATGACCCTCAAGGAAGTGGCGACAGCACAGACCTTCCTGAGGATGATTACAGGTGAGGTGAAACAGGTGGACTCGAATAACACAGGATGTTTTGATTGTGACTCTTGTTCCTTTTTAGTCATCTAGATTTGTCTTCGGCTCTGAAACGCACCAAACACGAGCAGGCGTGGGATTTGCTGAGTCCTTTATTAGACCAACATTCTTGCCCTGAACCTAAAGAGGACGATTCATCTTTACCTGAAGAGCAGAATCTGGAAGAAGGGTGACTGAGGTGTAAAACCTGTACTTTGTTTTAACAGGGTTATAGTTTAACTAATGTGGCCTCCTCTTATAAACCCAGGGAAGCAAGTTCAGATGAGGAATTTCAGAGTGTGACATTCCAGTCAAAGTACATCAGTATTTGTGAGTTAAAATAAATATTCTTTATCTCTTGTTTTTACTAAAAAAAATGATTGAACGCCTGGGACTATGTTTTTCTTTGCAGTCCCTTTGTATCAGGACTACTCCCTCCAGGCTGTCGGAGACGGGATTCAGAAACTCAAAGATGGGCTTCTGTCAGACCTGGGCAAATCGGAGTCCTTCTGTGGTCTCTTTTCACATTTGAGGGATGGCAACCATTCAGAGGGCGAGTCTCCTGTTCTGACCCCTGGCTCGACCTCATCTACATCTCCAACTTTTTTTCACGGCCGGCGGTCTGCTTTGAGACGCCACAGCCACTTTGGAGTAGCATCCCCTCATCAGTCTGCTGATTCGATCTCAACCGAGTCTTGTTCCCAGGGACGAGCTTCTACCTTAAGCATCAGCAAGCGTTTGGAGTTTGAGGATCCATCCCCAACTCAACCACCCAGTATTAGGTTGACTTCTTGTACACTCTGGCAAGACTTGGAAGAGGTGAAAGCCTCTGGTCTGCCCAACATCTTGACACCCAAAGAGATTGGCCTTCAGGAGGTACGTGGCTTAAAATGTTGAACAAAATGATCTCAGCATCTTTGGTATTTGACTTCTTTTCATTGCTTTCCAAGTCCATGTTTGAGCTGATCGGCTCTGAAGTGTCTTACTTGAAGAGTCTCGGCGTTCTCGTCAACCATTTCTACGCATCGAAGGTGCTGAAGAAGACGATGTCCACAATGGAGCACCATACTTTGTTTTGCAACATCCGAAGTGTGATGGAAGCAAATACAAAGTGAGTTCCTCTGATGCGACTGGATGTCTTTAATTTCAGTATGAATGACTGTTTCCCGTTTGAACTGGTGTCTTTTTAAAGATTCCTTCTGGATCTGGAAGCTCGACTCGGAGAAAGCCTGATAATATTTCAAGTTGGTGACATTGTGCTGCAACACTGTGGAAACTTTAAGCGGCTCTACGTCCCATATGTGACCAATATGACGTACCAGGAGTCGCTTGTCAACCAGCTGATGTAAGCAGATTCTGAAATGAATGATACTGGATATGGACAGTACCTTATAGTCTTACTGGGGAAAATTGATAATAGGTCAGACTGTATGATTCTAATTGGAATTAAAAGCAACTGTGTATTTTTAGCTGCGTCTTGATTGGAATATCATTACACCGGAGATGAATTTCTGTCGTTCAAATCAAAGTAAAACAAGTTTATAGCTGCGTTACGCAGTGAAATCTCAAGTATCAAGTTGAAAAATGGCTTACAGCAAATGAAGCCTTAAAAAATAATCTTTCAGTTAACTTTCAATATTGTAAATAAATGTTTAATACAGAAATTTTGGACCATCAAGGGGCAGTTTAGTCTTTTCTCGTTACCCCAGGTAGGATATCTCTGGTTGAGGTCTGACCTAACAAAAAGTGTGGGACAGTTTTTACCAATATCCTGGATAAATCCATGCAATATCCAATATCCTGCAATCCATTCCTTGCTAAATCTTGAGTGGACTTTGCTTCACAGTCTAAAGTCTGCTGTTATCGGTTTGTGTGTCTTCCTGTTTGACCTTTCCAATAATGCGTGGCTGCACCAGCTTCAGTCAATATTCTCATAACAAAACTGTAAACTTTAGCAAATTGATTTTTAGGGTTTTGCAATGCACCTAAACTGGGTCTCTTAAGATAAAATGTTGAATGTTTAAAGCTTTTCAGTGAGTTGATGCCAAACATCTATTGCCTAAAATTGAAATGTCAAAAATATTGACTGATTTTAAGTACTATGAACGTTGGACTTCATTGCACATAACTAAAGCTAATCTTTCCCTACTTTAGGCAGCAAAACAGAAACTTTGTGTATGCGCTGAAGAAGCTTGAAAGGGATCCGGTCTGTCAAAAACAAGGACTGAAATCATTCCTGATTCTCCCGTTTCAGAGAATAACGCGTATGAAACTTCTACTGGAGGTAAACCTTAACATGGGTTAATTATGAGTCCCTGACTTTGCACACTGCTTTAATTTTCAATGTTGATTTCAGAGCATCTTAAAATTGACCGAGCCAGACTCTGAAGCAGCTTCAAATCTCTTAAAGGCCATAAAAGGCATCCATGAGGTACGGCTGTTTACTCCATCGAGTGGCAGAAATTAATTCTTTTTTTTTGTTCCCCCTGTCCCATTCAGTCCAGAGTTGATTCAAAACTTAACGCAAAGCAATTTTCAGATTTTATTCCACCATGAAATTATCTGTAAACATAGTAACCTCACAATGTATTGGCTGTAGGTTATGAACAAGCCAAAAAATAACTGAGCATTGTTTGACTTCCTCCAAGATTCACTGAAGTAGGATTTAGTGTTAAATGGGGCCCTTAGAGATACTTCAATTCTCTAATTTTAACCCATTGCATGTTCTTTCCTACGTTGAGAAAGATTGTGTTGGAGTGTGACCAGAAGGTGGAAAAGATGAAACGCTTGGAGGAACTGATCCGCCTGGAAACGCTGATGGACTTTGATGACATTAAGGTGTTTGGGTTTCCACCCCACCCAACATTTCTCTTCAGAATTTGTAACAGATGCCCATTTATGGACACTAATTTCTGAATTTATCCCCGCCAGTTGCTTCCTCTGGTGAAAAGCGCACGTTTCCTGGTCCTCCACGGACCCCTGGACACTTTGGTGACCTATGGGTCAAAACTATCGACAGTCAGAATCTACCTCCACCTCTTCAATGACCTCTTGATCGTCTCCTCAAAAAAGTACAACACTTAACTCTTTAAAACAAAAGGCTGAGGTGTCTGTGCTCAGGAAGTGAATTTTGCAGTGTTCTTTAACTGATTAAGTCCAACTTTTGTACTCCCACTTCCAGGTATGACCGCTTCGCTGTGCTGGATTATGCCGTCTTCCCTCAACATGTGACTGTGTTGGCAAATAAAGTTCTGGGACTTCCTGTGGATTCTTTCATATTAAATTTGTCTCAGAGTCAGATAGGACCGCCGACTGCCATCATATTGATTGCAAGTAAAAGGTAAAATTAGGCAAACTAATGTTTTTTTTTTTTTTTAGTTTAAACTGGTGAATTAAACATTGACTTTTTTTTCTAATTGCAGCTTTGAGAAAGAAGTATGGATAAAAGCACTTTCCAACAAGTGATGGCTGGATTTGGATCATTTTTTAAAAAGGGGGGTGGGGGGGAAATGAATATTTTGTTTTTTTGGGGGGGTGGGAGGGGAAGTTTGGATTTTCTATTCTTTGGACTTGTTTCTTTCACACCAGTGCACACTCTTGGAGAAATGTTCAACATAATGTTGGGAGTATAAAGGTGTCACCATTTCATTGGGATTTAACTTTAATGTATTTTATAAATAAACATTTTTATGAGCTGGGTGGTTCTGAATGTGTTAATAACTTGGTAAAATCTTGTGATAAAACAGGTTTTAAATCAGAAGAACCTCCAAATTGTGTGACTCAAACGGTTCATCTGAACATCAGTTCATGGAAACTGGTCATATCAGTTTGTGTGAACCAAACATGCTGGTTCACACAAGCCAGCATTTCTGTTCTGGGTCTC
>CAEGAF010189345.1:0-39346 GCA_903067075.1 Micropoecilia bifurca | reverse complement strand
AAGTTCCTTGTCTGTGTAAACAATCTTGACAAATAAAGCTGATTGTTCTGAATGTCTCTTTGGAAGATCTCTGGTCCACTCAAAGTGAATGGAAGATGTACACCATCCATCCATCCATTTTCTTTGCACCCTTGTCCCTTAGGGGGGTCGGGAGGGTTGCTGGTGCCTATCTCCAGCTGACGTTCTGGGCGAGAGGCGGGGTTAAGATGTACACCAGTACTAGTGTAAATAAAGTCAAAAACATTAACAATATTCACACTTTTACATAGAAATCTTTCACATTTGAAAAGGGCTTGGTCTACATTCTGCTTCACCAATATTCTGATGAAAAATAACCTAAATAAAATCTCACACCAAGTTACTACAGCTCCATCTTGCTGTGAAAATCACCACTAAGCTAGTAATTTTTCTCATCTCGTCACATTACAACCACAACCTTTATGGTACTTCATTGTGACTTTATACAATAGACCAAGACAAAAAAAATCATAATTGTATAAAAAGATACATTAAACTAAACTTTTACATTTGTATTCAGCCCTTTTTACTGTGATTCTGATTCACCTAATAAAATTCAGCACTTGAAACTGTCTTAGTTACCTAGTAAATAGAGTCTAATTCTGTAATTCTGTTTTCTACTTAGTCCTCAAGAGCTACACCTGCAGCTTTTAGATTTAATTGGTTTTATCAATATATTCTGTCACAACCAGCCCTTAAAGAACATTCAGGTTTTTGATATGGCCCAAAACGAACATGAGTTTGACACCCTTGATCTAATTAGATCAAGTAAAATATAAATAGTTCTATATATAAACTGCAGTCCACACTTTTCAAAATGTATTTGAAAATGAAAATAAAAGATAAAATTATGCATAATTTTTCTTCCACTTTACAATTATGCGCTACTTCCTGTTAATATGTCAGATTGATTAAATACTTACGTTTTTGGTTACAGTGACGAAATGTGCAAAAATGTCAAGGGATATAAACACTCTGTCGTCAAACACTTCATTATTATAATCTAATTAACGGTGTTGAGATATCTAATTCTTATTTAAGATTTTTTTTTTTAAATCATCTAAAGTACGAGAAAAAAATATATATCAGCAGAGTGATTCCTCCTTTTCCATTGCAAAATCTTTGTAGTCCAACGGTCGGCGTTCCGCTCCTCCCCTTTATGCAGATCAGCCTCGGTATCCGGAAATTAACAGTCCCGTGATGTTAGAGGAGGGTTAGCATAGCATCGGAATGACTGCAGTGCCTTTTCTCAGACTGCTCTTCCAAGCCTTTACACTGTCAGCTAACAGTTTAGCTCCGCTCTGCTCTATAAAACATGAAGTAACAGCGTCGTAATGCTGTCGGACCTGCGTATCCCTCCGCTCGGCCGTTAAAGCGATGCCTCCTTCCACCGGACCTAAAGCATCCGCTCTGCTAGCTTCGCTGGAGCCAGGGGTCGGATTTATGAGCCGTCGAAGCTAATAGGGTTATTGATAAGAGCTGCGGTGAAAAGGAAGTAGCTCTGAATTCCTCGAAACGGAACCGCGAACATGTCGCGGTTTGTCCTGGAAGAACTGTCGGATTTCAAGGACTACGCTGGAAGCCAGAAGCTGAGTGACTTACTAACTTTATCTAAGGACGAGCCCAGCAGGACCAAACTGTCAGACGTTCGCGTGAGTCCAGACGGACGTCACATCCATGTCCTCCTCCGCCAGCCTAAGGTCGGTCTCATGACTTTTGACAGGCATGAAAGACCCCAGCTGGCTCTCAACCCGAGGAAGCTGGACGTGCGGTTCAAAGGGGGCGTCGCCATAGTGGATGTGCTCCACTTGGATCTCCTTCATAACAAAGCCAAGGGGACAGGAGTCGTCGCCGTGGTTGTGTATGAGAATGGCAAAGCCGAGTTCTGGAAATTCCTGGACTGCAAGACCGGCTGGCATCTCCTGCAGACCTCCGATCTGTGCAACAGCCCCCGGGCCAGAGTGGTGTCGGTGTGTGTGTGCTCCAGCCTCCTGGTGTGGTGTGAGGAGCGTCCGGCCTCAGAGAGCTCCACCAGGGACAAGCTGAGATACTGCGTCTGCAGGCGGGACTGTAAGGTGGAGGACGGAGCCGTGAACCTGGGAGGACTGAAGATCGTCCTTCACAATAACCCTAAGTTCTCCGTCGTCAGCTCAGGCGACTGCGTGCATCTGCTGCCTGACCCGAGAGCCGAGCCCAAGTTCCTCCTGACTTGGTCCCCTCGCCACGACTCCTTCACCATCAGCACCACGTGCAAAAACACCCCGGTGAAGAAGCTCTCGGCCGAGGAGTCCGACTTCAGGCGGCTGATCGCAGACTGTCTGGGATACCTGTCGGCTCTGGAGCCGCCTGAAATCTGCAGCTTTTCTCCCACGGGCCGCGGAGGCCTGCTGCTGCTCCTCGACACGGGCTGGCTGCACCTCCTGCAGGAGGACGGGACGCTGCGGCGGGCCTACAAGCTGGCGGACAACTTCACGCCTCGGGCGGACACGCACACCGCCAGCCTGTGCTTTCGCGTGAACACGGCGGCGCTGATGGTCGGGAAAACCCTGCATCTGATCGAGGTGAACTGCGGCAGAGAGCTGCAAAAGATCGCGTTGAAACGAGAGGGGCTGCTGTACGCAAACCAGGCCGACCGGCGGACTCCCTTCCTGCTCTCGGAAGCCGGGCTTTTCGTGCTCGCCGAGAAGGACTCCTCCACGGGGAAAGGCGTGGGCCTCGGTCCGGCGGAGGGTGGTCAGTCCGGAGCCGTCCTGGTCGAAGCCGTTTTTGAGGAGGCGTGCAAGTTCTACCAGCAGAGGAGCCTCAGCAGGACGCAGCTCACCGTGGAGACCCTGAAGAAGGGAGGACGGTTCCAGGCTCCCATCTCTCTGGCCTCCATTCTCAGGAACTACCTCAACTCGGGCTTGAGGAGGACGGAGACGGAGCCGCTGCAGAACGGAGGAGGCGACCATATTGCCGGGCAGGAGAAGTTGATGTGCTCTCTGGAGGGGGAGCTCAGGGCTCTGGTGGCTCTGGAGGAGCTGAAGAGCAGCTTGGTGAGGGGGGGCGTGAAAGAGGTGGAGGCGGCGGGTGGGACTCTGGTGGAGAAGGAAGTGGCGAGGCTGCTGTCGTCCCCCGAACTGGACGGCGAAGCGTTGCTCTACCTGAACTCCATCTTCGGCCTGTTCCCTGGCCAGGCGTGGAGCGCCGCTCAGGCCGCCCTGCAGCTGCACCGCAACGGGGAAGGCAGCCTGTCCAGCAGGGCCGCCCCGGACGTGTGGAAGATGGTCCTCGCTCCTCGCCCGAACCCCCGTCCCGCCACGAACGGGCAGTCGAAGCACAGCCCCGGCCCGAAAGGGGATAGTAACTGTAAGGTCACGACCTCCCCGGCTGCCCTGCCCGTGTTTGAGCTCCTCTGCCGGTCGGTGGTTCGCTTCCAGCCCGGCTGGCTGCCGCGGTTCCTGCAGCTCTCCCAGCAGCAGCAGCAGGGCTCGGCGGCGCTGGGACTCAGCCTGGCTTCGTCCTCTTGGGGTTTCCCCGGCGGGAGAGGCGGGGAGAGCGGGGAGAACGTCGTCCCCCTCTACAGGCGGGCGCTGTGGGCCCTGTCCGGCCTGGACACGGACGCAGAGCAGCGGCAGGCTCTGGAGGTGGAGCTGCTGCTGGTCAGCGGGCGGCCCAACGCCGTCCTGCAGGCGCTGCGGATCCTGATGGCGAAGCGCCAGTGGGAGCGGGTCACCCAGGTGGCCGAGCAGTTCTGCAAGCAGAGCCCGCTGCTCAACAAGGAGATCTTCAACGCCCTGCTGTGCGAGGCGTCCCAGCACCGGGAGCTGGACCCCTACCTGGACCTGCTGTGGGCGCTGTGCCCCGAGGACTACAGCGTCACCACCATCCTCAACCTGGTGCTCAAAAACATTCCCAGCAGCTCTCCGTCCCCCGCTCCGTTTGCGGACCCCCACGGCAGCCAGCTGACCATAGGGCAGCTGAAGCCGCTGCTGCGAAAGGTTCTGCAGAGGGAGACGAAGCCCAGCCAGCGGTACGCCGACATCCTCCAGTCGCCATCGTACCCGCCGCCGGCTCTCCCCCGCCAGCCCACCTTTCGGCCGAGCGCCGCGTCCGACGCGGACACTCCGTCTCCTCGCACGGAGACGCGGGAACTGAGATTGTCTCCAGACACAAACGCTCCACCTGCAGACCCAGGCGGGTTTTCATAAACCCAAACGAACTTGACAGAGGACGAAACGTGTCCGAACTGAATGTCGGCGTTCTTACTTGAGCACAAAGATACAAATACGTTAAATGTTCATCAGTGAAGTAATGAACTGACACTAGTGAGGTGGTTTTTAGCAGGTCGTCTGAACAAATCTGACCACTGGAAACTCTGAACTGACTACTAATGAATCAACAAGTGTACATGATGCAGTTGACCTTTTAGTGTAAATACAGAATCTACAGGGTTATTTATCGCTTAAACCTTAACGGCATGAGAATGAAACTGTTCTCGCACCAGCGTATTTAATATCAGCCTTATTAAATTACAATGGTGACGTGTAGGTTACTGTAATAAGACAGTATAACTATTTGCTTGATGACTAAAAAAGCCACTAATTCAGACTTGAAGAGATATTCTGGGTTATTTTCAAAGCTTCCTTCCTTTCTTGGTGTGTTATTTATCTCTAAAGCCTTAAAGCATCTACTTGAGTAACTTTAACCTGTAATCAGAAGCTATGCAGTATTTAAAGTGGTCCAAAAAAACATCTTAACTACATCTGGGGTGTATTATATTGTCTTTAGTCCTTTTAACTGGAGTGGCAGCGCTTCCATGCAGATGGTAATCAACAGAGAGAGCCGCCTTTCTGTTCTTGTTTGCTCAAAGTGAGGTAAGACAGGCGGGGTCAAGGTTCTACTGCTGACTTTTAGTTTCACATTCGACAAATTAAACGGGCTTAAATATTAGCTCTGCTTTTGATTGACTTGCCCCGACACGACGACCAAAACATCCAGCAGTCCGTTTCTCCCTTCGGTGTCGTCCATTTTCCCTTCCAGGCTCCATCTTGTCCCCTCTAAACCCAACTCACGGGACATTCCAGACTACATTCCCAGTAAAAGTGACTCACATTTTGGACTTTAATTAAATTTTCGGCACTAATCTTGTTGAGATTCGTGTGTGTGTGTGTGTGTGTGTGTGTGTGTGTGTGTGTGTGTGTGTGTGTGTGTGTGTGTGTGTGTGTGTGTGTGTGGGTGTGTGGGTGTGGGTGTGTGGGTGTGGGTGTGGGTGGGGGGACATGTTCGGACCAAACCGGTCTCCATGTTCCTTGTGTAACATCTCATGCGTTGTCCTTCTTGGAACCACTGTGGAAAATGTAATTAGAGATGATAGACTTTCTTTATTCTTGGCTCTGCACTTTTATATCACACCCAGTCAGCATCGACTGCTCTGAGCTTCGGATGGTTCTGTTGAGATTGAGCTTTTCTGAATTGGGATGGGTGAAGAGAGTGTTTTAGTTTAAAAAAAAATTGCATTTTGTACTAAAATATGGAAACCTTCATAATATTCTTATTTATTTTGAACCAGACTTTTGAAGACTACTAAGCTCTGTGTGGGTGTGGCTCAGCGAGACTGACGTCTCTTATACGTGACAATCGGACTGCAGAGAGCCGCGGGGCAGTCGGTGCCTTTCAGCTGACAGAGCGGTGTCACATTTCTGCCGCATCTCTGCAGCAGCTCCCTGGTATTCCTGAGGGAGAACTCCCGGCGTTCCCACCTCGGATTTTAAAATCACTCAGAAATTCTTGGGATTCGTCACTCCAATCCGTCGCTCTGGTGTCTTAATGTGTGACAGAAGCGACGGGCTGATTTCAGATCAGTGTGCCGAACATGAACTGAGACTGGGAAGTCCCTGACTCTCCCTCCCCACACACACAGGCCGCTCAGACTGCCTGCTTGGATGTTCAGTGTTAATTTGCCTTCACCTCTGCCTGTTTATTGCTGCTGTTTATGTTCATTTCTTCTTCATATCCACATTGTAACTTTGATTTATTTTATTTTTTTTTGCCAATGTTTACTGGAGTTTAAAAAGTTTAACAACTTAAAAGTATTTATCAGCATATGTTTCTATGCTATTAAAAGTAAAAATGAGATCTCCGTCTGAGCCAAGTGATTTTTGTTTGTCCAGTCTGTCTAAAGTGGAAACACGAAGTGGTTTTGTTGGCAATGACAACCGTTTTAGCATCTTGAAAAGATTAATTTTTCTGCTGTTGTGTTTTATTGTCTCCTGCAGGATTTATTCTGAATATGAAACTTTACACAGTATTTTTGCAGGATGTAAAAATGATTTTCGTTTTTCCTTATGACAAAAACGGTAAAGATTTGAATGAGAGCATTTTTATTAAGTCGTTTAAAAATGCTGTTCATATCAAAACAGAAATAAAGTTTAAATAGGGCAGCATTCAACCGTGGTGTAATGATGACTAAGCAGATTACGACATGTGAAATACAGATAATTTAACAAATTCAAAATGTCATCTAGTTACTTAGAAATTGGATGTTGTATTTAATAATAAATTATACACAGTCATATATTTGCAGTATTATTTTCTAATAAATGTGAAAGTTATTTATTTTAAGCCTAAAAATAACATTTTTGCACACTGCCAAAATGAAAAATATACATTTACTTAAACTTTATGCCATGGCCTTTACAGTCATGGTGACTCAGATCAAGCCTGATAACTATACACATTTGAAGTATTTCGGGTTTGTTCAAAGCAGAAATTGTTCACTATAAACAACAAATAAGGACATTAAGCTCCAGAGTATTGAATTACTAACTTGAAACCTGGACATACACTTAAAACGGTGACAGAGCTTCAGCCAAATCCTCTTCCAGCTGCAGTGTTCCCATGTTCAGGGTTTATTTTAGTTACACTTTAAGACTCATGACTGATGTGGGACACTGTGTGCTTCTGTGGGGCTCTCAGCTAAATGTCAACTTCCACATGAAGGAGAGAAGATGTAATCACAGGAGCAGACGTAGAAAGTGTGACTAGTTCCTCCTCTCCATTCTAAGAACTCAAGAAAGGAGGTTGTTATAATAGAAAAGAAAAGGTTGGGTGCCCAAAGCTGCAGAAGCCGATATTGCCTCATTGTTTCTTCCTCTTCCACTCGATCTAACATTTGTTCCCCCTCATTGATTTTTTTCCCAGCACCCTGCGTCTCTTATTACACGGTTTCGGGTCACGCTTGTGCTGTAATGTCATCGATTCACTTGTCCTAATTTTAGCTTGCTTTAAACAATAGTGCGTCTCAACAAGGCTCCGGTTCTCTGCTCCCTGGTGCCGGGTCCTTTGTCTGTCTTCGAGCTTCTGGATCACCCTACAGAGCGGCACAAATTGATGCACCGTGAGAGGGACGACTGCGTTACATCACGTTTTCATCACATGTCGAGTCAATGTGCAACAAAGAGCCATCAACCTTGAAACTAAAATGTTTCAGGGAGACGGGGAGATGATGAATTTTAAGCAACTTAGCTGATTCAGACCACAGATTTGATAGACACGATTCTGCTCCTGCTTTATTCCCCCCCACCCCCCCATCATGGATCATTGACTCCAAATTGAGTTTGTGCTTTTCCTCCGAAGGTCGTTATTGCATTTCCATCTTGATTGGCAGAGCATTACTTATGCAAACAAGTTTTGGACAGCGATGGCAAATGTGTTGTTGAAAACAGATTGCTTTAGAGGGTGATGGCTCTATTAAAGGGTAACGTTATGTGCATAACTGCTGCAACTTTGGAAACTGTTTTGGTTTGACAACAATTAGTGAATACAATGCTGAGAGTTCAGATTTGCATGGTTAAAATTGAGGGGTTTTTTAGTGACTTTGGTGTTAATTTCCCTAAATCAAAAGACTAAAACATTTATTTACATAAATATCAAAAACTTTTTATGAGTCAAGCAAATGACTTCAAGTTTATCCTGTTTTTTTGTTTGTTTGTTTTATGTGGATTAAACATGGCCAAGGTTTTGATCAATAGAAACCACCATAATAAAATTGCACAAAATATGATGAACAAAGGACTCACTGAATTCTTGATTAGTGTTTTTTTATTCACTGTATGGAAAACAGCTGACAGGAATGTTTCAACTCCTTATAAAAATCACAAACAATCAAATGGCATAAAGTGCTGCATAACAAAAGAACAGAATTTACTCTGCAGAACAAAGTAGAACCAAAACTAACACCAATCAGACATGCATAACATTATACAAAAGAAACAAAAGAAATCACTACTCACAATAAAAAATAAACAGCAGCAATGATATGGGTAAAGTTATTTGCAAGTCACCTAAGTACATTGAACCCAGAAAACATTTGTTCCCAACATTAGTGCAAATGAAAATAGAAATTCAGTCAGAAATAAAATGTGTTTCCCATTGTCAACAAGCCGCTAAACCACAAATAAGGTCAAAACGTAAAACAAAGCGTCAACATATATACAGATGTAATCAACTAGAAACAAGAAATCTGCCTGATCAGGCTGATTTCAGCCAGGAAATAAAATTACAAATAATCCTTTGAGGTTTTGTATATCATCAGAATCCCTCTAGATGGCTTTAAAAGGGAAACATGGGCTATATGAAATGTACCATACACACTGTGGTCAGCTTTCCCTCTCTACGCTATAGTAAAAACCAAAATTTACAAAATATTCAAGTAAATATGTTAATTCTAACTTTTTTTTTGTTCAGTTGTTTTACCCAAGTGACAATGTGCCACATCTGTGCTGTGGTGTCCCATGTGCTTTGATTTTCTCAAACACAACCCTTGTGCCTGCAGACCTTTAAATCTGCCCCACGCACCTGCCGTCCCATCCTCAGGTGATTTTCATCTGAGCCCGAGGGATGTGGTTCATAACGATGTGACTTCTGAAGACAGAGAAATTAGCAAGCAAAATCAGCCTGATTGTTCAGTCACACAAATCGCCTACACGTTTTCCGCTACTTACTCAAAAACATCAGAGTATCTCATCCTCCTGTAGTACTTTGCCAGCTTCATGGAGAATATAATGCTGGGAATGAAGAACATCAGGCACCAGCCCAGACTGAACCAGAATGCATTCTAAAAAAAAAAAAAACATTTAAGAAAATAACAAGAAGTTTCAAGAATAAAGAATAAATTAGGAAGAAGTTTGTTCGCCTCACCAAAGACTCCACAATGTTAACACAAACGACATTGTCAAAGGCGTCTATGACCCTGGAAACAGGCCTGCAGCGGCCGACATGCTGGGTGATCTGAGGGAAATTGAACACGGCTCAAAAAACACTTTACAAACACAATGATAAAAGATCTGAAGAGTTTCTTTTACCATAGTCTTGGCCCACTTAATATACGCATTGACGTAATCTAGCTGGCAATTTAAAAACCTCCAACTTTCCTAGGATTCGGGAAAAATAAAAAATTGGTTAGACTATGAATTTTAGTTGTCCAAAATACAGAAATAACATGAATTCTAATCAAAAATCTGTGAGATGGCCTTTTTTTTTCAGCGACAAGACTGAGTTGACTTCTGTTTAGAAAAAGTACCTTGGGCGTTAAATATGACAAATTCTACATAAAGCTTTTCATTTAAAAGTTGCAATAAAATGATTTAAGTAGTAATTTGAAGCGCTACACAAATGTTGGTTTAAACGGTGGATCATTAACAATAAACAAAGGCAAAGGTTTCAATAAATGTTAATTCGTTCTTAGACTGATCCAGATTTGGTTCCACTTTAGGTTTGAGATTGATTTGAACTACATTACACTTCTGAACATTTATACCACCATCATATATTATGGCATATTAATTATGCAGCATTTAGTAAATAACTGTCTATCTGTGCAAACATATGCAATTTGATCTCCAGCTTAGCCAGTCAAATGCAGTTTTAGACATATCGAAACTATTCTGAGGCATGACCATGTCCAGAAATGTAAACATAAATAATTGTAGCAGTGATGACTCCATAATGATGTCACCGGCCACAGAGTGCCAGACCAGGTGGACCAAAATGGTATTTGACCACTTGAGGTCACTAACTGGCTGTAGTTTGAGAAGTTAACTTTCAGCCCAAGATGGTCAGGCAATCATTAGGTGTGGAAAAATAAAAAAGACGATGGTCACTTGAAAGCAAAAAGTATCTCATCCATCCTGATTTTACTGTAACTGTGCAAAAGACACTTCTAAATTCCAAAGTGCTCAAATGTAAACAGTTAGGAATAAAATCTACATAAATAATGCTTTGCTACAACATAAGTGGATAACTCAAGATAAATTCAGCAGCACAACAAATGGTCTGTGGATATGGAACCAACAAACACACTGTTTCCACTACACACCCATAATAAGTAATCCATGCCCCCCCCACTCTCCCACCCTCCTCTTCTCCACTCGCTAAATGACCTCAGGCATTAACAGACCACATGGAGCACATTTCTTCAAACTCATGTGACTCGCAGCTCTACTCACCGTCTTTACAATCTGTGTCGTATTTGTGTTGAGAAAGTCTTGTGCTGCCTGAACTCTACCCAGCGCCTCCCCCATTGTTCTCTGAAAGGGCCGGAGAGAACCGAATGAAACCAAGAATGACGCGCAGAGGAGAATTAACGAAAGATTTCTGTAGCTCCAGGTGTTGGTCTATGCACTCACGTTGATTTTTTCTGAAGAGGACTGAAGGTTCCTGATGGATGATTTCAGGTTCATCTGTGGCGCAGAAAGCAGTGGTCGTCACGTTAATGCAAACGAAAGGCCCCTGGAGTGGGTGGGTGGGTGGCAGAACGCGAACAGGTTCCGTCAGAGACGAACCCCGGCACTCACCACTTGAGGAAAGATGGTCATCTCTATGTCGGCTTGAATTTGCCTCAGTTTCAGAGTTTCGTTTTGGAGTCCATATTTAATTTCGGTCGGCTAGAAATGGACAGAAAGTTAGAATAAACATTAGAAATGGAAGAAACAAAACTTTTATTTTTCAATATAAATTAGGCTTAATGTGACGAGACTCACTTGTTTAAGACTCAAGTTATAAACCTTTTCTGCTGTTGTATTCAAATTGATTCTTAAAATGTCATCCATCTGTAAGAGAAAGTAAAGGATCACCGGTTGCACAGAAATACATATAATAATAACAATAACTCTACATGGGAATAAGCTTTACCTGCTCTGTGAGAGCTGTAGTGTTGAAGTCAGTAGCTTTGGAAGAAGTGTTTACAACTTTCTTTATCATGCCAGGGCTCAGGATATTGACTGAAGACATAGTGATATTTGTTTTCTCAAACTCCTGGTCGATCTGGGCTGTGTACTGTGAGCATGAGATCATTAGAGAAGATACTTAATGCATGCAAGTAAAAGGGCAAAAAAAAGATATGCTTAAAACGAGATGGCGTCAACAAAACTCACTTGAGACACATTGAGTAACTTTCCAAGATCGATACGTTCGTACAAGTGAACCGTTGTCCACAAAGGTTGGTTTTTCTTACAGTCTCTGGAAAGGGAGACATCAAAGATAAGTTTCGCCCACACATATGTCTTGGTAAATTAAAGGCCAGCCACTGATACAACAGTGATTGTATCACTGACTAACAAGTATGAACTTGTTAGTCACTCAAGCCAAACAAGTAGATACTTGTTTGATCACCACTGTGATCAGTGGTGATTAATCTGAGCTTACTCTAATACCAAAATGTGAATAAATCTTTCATAAATCACAAATTTTACTTTGAAGTTATTTTACATTTTAAGCCAGAGATGGTCAAATGATGTTTAGGTTGTTTAAAGAACAGTGAAATAGCCCTTTAATTCAGCCCTGAATAGCAATCTACGAATCAGACACCAGCCTTTTGCTGTGTCACATTGACTATTCATGCTATTATTATTAAACACTGATCCATAAACCGTGTAAGAATGGTTTATCAGTGTTTGCATTAGAGCTGAAGTGGCAATGAATACCTGTAGACATTAGAGATGTTGAGTTTGCTCTTCAGTCCCAAGGTTGAGCCTAATTCGAAGTTCTTGAATAATCCTGGAGTGTCAATGAACTGTAAGCAGGAAAAACAGTGACTCAGAAATCTTTTAATCCATAGATGCATATTCCATATTCATAAAAAGTCTGTATAAAAGGTAAACATTTCTTTGAAATTAATTGTATTTTTGTGGATTAGTGGTATGTAAAGAAACTGTATTCTCACAAATCATTTCAAATGTACAGTAAATTGGAATAAATATAGTTTGGGTCGCTTTGCTATCATGGTGTTTTGTTGGCATATGAAAAAAAAAAAAAAAAACTAGAATTATAAAAATGATCCAATAAGAAATGCAGCTATTCAAAGAGATTCACAACTGGACGCCAACCTTTTGACATAGACTACTTTGAGTTGGTCTTTCACATGAAATTCCAGGAAAATACACTAGTGATGGTTCTAACTTGAAGGGTATGGATACAAGTTAAAACATTGATATCTAGAGCTACATAAAAGATATTGTGTCATCGATAGTTATGTTTTTATTTTGCATTCAGATTTGATCTCTAAGGATTATGAAGCATTTCAAATGTATATATTTGTTTATATCTCTACCTGCAGCAGCTGGCCATTGTCCCATGGTCGACAAATCAGCGTGTACATGTTTCCACCCAGTGGGAAGAGAACCAGCACCAATATCATGAACAGCCAGGAAAACAGGAAACTGAACCCTGCGCTCCTGCAATCAAATCCAGGTTTAAATCTTTAAAAACACTCCCAAAAAGATGAATTTAGACAGTGGGGCGGTTTCCGACTGGCGCAAGCGTCACTCACATCATGAGAAAGATGCCTCCACAGTTTGAGATCATGGAGCGGTTGGTGGGGTCCACCTTGGGAGAGAGACCCAGAGGACCTAAAATCAGACCCAGGATGTTGCAGACCACCACCATGAGGATCACAAAGCATATGGCCAGACCCACACTCCATCTAACAAAATAATGTGAGAGTAATTAGGAAAGTTTTACTTTGGGTTTTTTTTTTAATTTATTTACTTATTGCATACATTTTAGCTTCCATAGTTTATACCTAATGATCTCATATTTTTCCGCTTCAGGGAAGTACGTGTTAATGTCACTCTGGAGCTTGTTGATAGTGTTTGATACTTTATTCAAAGTTGAAAGTGGGAGATCCTGGGTAATCGGCATAACCTGTTGTTTTATTCTGTTCAGCTGGTCTTTGCTGTCTAGAAATACAAAGGCAAAACAATTTTTTTTAGTAATTATGAAGCTTAGATTTGTGGAGATACATTTAGTATTCACTCACTTTTCACTAAACCCTCAGTTTCATTGGTCACCGTCTCAGGAATGTTGACGAAAAACTTCTCCACCTGTAAAATTATAAAAAGTTTTCTACAAATAGCTCTGATGCGTCTACGACATGACAGTACCCGTGTCATTTCCTTTTACTGTAAAAGGAAATGATGCTGACTGTTGTATAATAACAGTACTGTTTACACTGACAATTAAACATATTTACACCAAAAAAAAAGAAGAAAACTAAACAAATCAGTTCTTTGTTTCACAGAAAGCATGTATAATAACGTCATCATTTTTCAGTTGAAATCTGTTTTCAGACCATTAATGTGTTTATTTGTTTACAGTTCCCACTGACCTCACTTATGTCAGACAGGAGATCAGCTTTAATGACTTCATTCAATGCAGACTGAAACGTATTCAGGCTGGCGGTCTGTGAAAAAAAACAAAAGAAAACACACACATAAGCAAGTTCTGCTGAAGAGTTTCCAACACGTTGTAATTTGAAGCAACAGAGGAGGGCAGCAGAGTGCAAAAAAACAACATCCAACTGAAGTTACCAAGAAACAGTCAGGTCAATCAACGAATGATTTTCAAAGTGTAGTATCAATTTTGTACGTGTTCCTTTTCTTCTCAAAATTAAATATATATTAAACTTAAATAAATCAACCTAACACTTAAGATTGAATATTTCTTAAGTATGACACAGATATTCAATCCGTGTCAACCTGACACGGATTGAATATTTTAGGAGGAGGGAAAAGAGTGGAGGAGGAGAAATTCATCATTCAGACAAATCCACTGAAAGATTTGTGATTCTGGTGAGCGTCTCAGCCTGCGTCAATCATAGTGTGACTGAAGAAACCACTTCTCCTCTTTATTCATGACAATATGCTTAGGGACAGAATCTGAGTATTATGTAAACTGAGCAATCAGCCCTGACTCATCTTTTCCATAAAACACTTCAGCTAACAGAACTGGATGTTCAGTGCCTCATGCAGGCAGGCATCCTGGGAACCCAGAACTCATCCATTCAACAGGAAAATAAATAAACAAGAATGATTCATGATATATTTTAGGCTATAGAAAACCAGCACTTACAGAAATGGTGATGTTTAGCGTTAGTTTCTTCATGTCTGCTGTTAGGTTTTGACATCCGTTGCATCCTGGTATGGACAGTATCTGAGTAAGCCGATCACTGACAACGCTGATGTTGGCCTGAGTACGGTCTATGCTGGACTGCATTTGGACTAGTGATGAGTTCAACTGGTCAAGTTGGTCACTGGTGATCAAACATTCTGCACATTCAAACAAACAAAAAAAAACACACACACAAAAATAAGCCACTAATAAGTGATTATTGTAAACACTCTTTACAGACCTTTGTGTTTTTAACAGGCTTTGATCTAGAAACTAACTATCATTAATACTAGTACCTTCTATAAAGGGTTTTCTACATAAGGTGTCATAGTGGAAAACAAATAACTACAAACCACTTCACAGTTAGGTGTCACTCCTGGCAAAGACTTGTAAAAGCAATAAAATACATGAGCTCTGGGGATTGTTTTTAGCTCCCTTGGCGTTGGTTGTACAAACGTCTTCAGCAGCAATTCTCATTCCTATATAGTAGCAATACATTACCATGTTGTCCCTTCCTATGTCTTCTTTATACCCATTTACTTACAACATTGGATGTCACTTTTTCTTGTTTGTAGACATTTTTATGAATTATGAGGATAAATAGCCACGAAATGTTCACGTTTCATGTACAATTTACTGTAACACTGCATTATTTTCTGAGGATTTGGTGGAATATTTTGTTCATTTTGGTTCTGATCCTCTGATCAAACTGTACTCTTAGCAGAAATGACATCCTGCTGTCATCCTGAACAAAGCTGCATAGAAAAAGATTGAAACTACAAAAGTACAAAATGGTGAAGGGGAAAAATGACCAGGACATCTTCCTCAATGTGTGTGGAAACATTCTCTATTTTTGTTCCCAATGTAGATACGGGCAGGTTTAGGCAAGTAGTCACTTATAGTCACATCAAAACTTATGATCATAAATATGATTTTAATGTCATATTTATGCCTTAGGGAACCACGGAGTCAAGAATTACTAAAGTAATTCTCTTAGGTATTCAGATTAGCTTAAAATATTAAATCTTAGTTGGAAAAAAATATATATTTTCTTTCCCACAGTCAATAAATGTACTCAAACGATAAGTTGGATTTATTTTGGGTGTGCGAGATTAAGTTTCCGCAACAAAAATGAATTTACCCTCAGACCTTATGCACATTTACCAGAGACGTCAATAAATGACATCATTTACATTTTGTTTGAAAAGGCATTTTAAAGCTTATTGTAGAAAGGCGGCAAACTGTCCAATCAGTTGTGTAAATGGCTTGAACCCTGTACTTGCAAAGCGTAATTGTAGAAGTTCTCATGGAAATTGTCATTGTAATTGACAATTTCCATGAGAACTTCTACAATTACGTTGTTCAGTTTTACACCTGAGGATAAAATCTGATAAAAAAAAAAATGCCCACGCACAGGCATATCAGGTTTCTATTATCAAATGTAAAGCAGACTAAGTCTCTAAGGAGGGAGAAGAGGGGTGACGCCTTAGCTTCCAGCTATAGAAGATCCAAATATGAAATATTGCTTCCACTTTAATGTGTAACCACACATTAAAATGGTTACACATCAACTTTAATGTGTAACCATTTTAACATTAAAGTGGTAAAGTTGTTACAGAAAAAGAGGTCTTCTTCTTTGGGAATGACATCCCAAAGTCCTCATTGGGAAGCTCTTCTTCCCAAACATTCAATGTTATAGAAATCAGAAGCAGTACAATAAGATCATGTATACTCTGCACTGAAACCGGCTCTTTGTCGAACTACAACAAAACAACTACTCCACACAAAGGCTCAGTCAGGAGCCTTCTTGACTACTCGGTTTATAGTTCAGTGGGAGCAGCTGACGTGTCTGTACTTGGCTCTGTATTATGGAACTTTTTATTCCTAAAACTACCGATTAAAACGTCTGATCAGAAAAGTAAAATGCACAGCATGTACAAAACCATGTTAACGCCATTTGGAGCAGGAAGCAGAGTTCATTTGCAAACACCAAATGAGCGAACGCATTTGCATGCGGTCATGGCCCAGACCTGGTCATGCGTGGAAATCATACCATTGTGTAGAAGTTTGACCGACTGCAGAGCTGGGTAAAGAGTTCCTTTAAAGCGCTGCTGGATTTTCACCCCCAACTGGAGTCCGATGTCTGCAACACCCAAACAACTCAGTTTGTGACAGGTGAGGTAATACAGTGGTTCCTCTGTGTTAGTCGTTTTAGTTCCCTGTTCTTACCGTCTAAGTTCCTGGTAATCTTCTCCAGAGTTCTGTAGCTCTCATTCACCACATTATCCACTTGCTGAAGTCAAACAACGGGAAATTAAACACCTGAAGTGCGTACTTGTGGGTTAAACAATAATATGCAGTCCAATAAATCACATGAGTTAATAGTATCTCTAAGCCAGGTACCACCCTGTTCTCTTCACTGACACTGCAAAAATAAACAACTGGATCCAAGTCAGTTGACAGATGTAAGGATTTTTTCAAATTTAATCCACATTGACTTGAAGCTGATGAACTGTACTATTTCAGTCGGATTTTACGTGGTAGAGGTATAATTTTGAATTGAAAGAAATACAATACACAAAAATTTTTGAATTTCTTTCAGTTGAAAATCTGAAAAGTGTGGTGTGCATTTGTATTGTCCCTTCCTGAGTCAAAAGAATCAACTTTCTATGCAAGTTAAATACTTAATCACATGTGTAATGTCCAATGGTGGACAATGGGTGATTACTTTAATTACTGGCATGCGAGTAACTGAAATACTATTCATTAAAAAATCTGAGGAGTATGTCTCATTTTACATTCAGTTCATAATAATGCACTATTTGTGTTGATCTACCACATAAACATAAAGGAAGTAAAATATAGTAAATGTCTGTGTTTGTTATGAGACAAAAAGTAGCATTGTTCAATGGGTGTGGAGACTTTTACATGTCTCAGTAAACATGTCAGCTTGGCGAATATTAATGGTAGAACTTCCCTGTGGGAATTTTTCTGACCAACAAAAACTATATCATTCATGGTTTAAAAGCAGTTTGACTAAAAAAAGATGAGCTGATAACGACAGCCAAACTGCCAGCTGTCATCGCTTTGACCTGCGTATATTTCCACTTACTTGTGGCACAGACACCAGGAAGGTGTGCATGTCACGTAATGCATTTTTGAGCTGCAACGGACTCTGGCTCACACTGTTTTTAACACCTCCGTTGCTTCTGAACATGCAAATGTTACCAGCACTGCAACGAGGAACAGAGAAAGTTCAAAAACAGCACATGAATGTACAAACATATACATTTGCTTAATGAATATACAGTTTACCCCTGAGACGCACACATGCAGTGAGCTGCACACATTTGAATTAACTTCTCATTATGCCTCTTGAAAACACACACACACATACACACATACACGCATACTCACAAGATAATGATTGTGATTGCAAATAGGCTGAAGCAGAGAGTTCTTCTGAGAGAGTTGGTGGAGGACGTCTGCTTCTGGTACATCTTCCCCCCACAGTTGCCACAGCAGCGACAGCAAGCCACGAAGAAACCAATTATGGGCATCAGGACGATGTAAAAGATTCCAATGGCGATACACACTAAGAAACCCACTTCATACTTGAGGAACTGAACGCAAAAGTACATGCGATAATTAGGTCTTTGTGGCCTCATAGGATGTCAGATCCCAGTGAGGCACCAACAAACAAGTTCTCCGTTTAATGTTGTGACATATTACAACCATGAGGATGGCGGTCTTAGCAGTCGTCAGAGCATTCAGGCTTTTTTTCCAATGTTCAACAGTCACAGACTCTTAGCTCAACAATCCAATAAGCACTGAGCACATGAAGAAAGAAACTGGAAAAAGACATCAAATCTAAGGAACTAGTTGAAATCTGTCAGTAATTAGAAACTAATCTAATTCAGAGCAAATTAAAGTTAGATGGCTTGATCCTAACTGATGGCCTAGAAACTGTGATATTTCATATCCAAAGCATTTTACTAGAAGTGTGTGATGGTGAATAAATCAGTTAAATTTTGCAACATGTCATGACGCAAAACATACCAACATACCGTCTTGCCTAAGAAAGTATTTCTAAATGTCCAACTGCTTTAGTGAGCAATGTTGAGGCCATAATCTGGAAGTGGAAATAATTTCATGTAACTCTTTGAACCAGTCATGGCCAAGTTCTCCTCACTAGATTTCTAACATAAACTCAGAAAAGTTTCTCCAGAGCCAACAGCTCCTAACAGAGATCTCAGAAAGATCTGCAATTGGCAAGTTACATTTTTCCACGTCAACAGTAAGTTAGGCACTCAATTGCTATCTGCCATCCACCACTGCTTAAGACTCAACTGCTGAAGGAAAAGCATAGTTGAAATGTGCTTTACTGAAAAGCTCTGCAGGAATTACATGCTCAGTCAGAGAACATAATCTGATCAAATTAGACCAAAATTGAACTCTCTGTTTCAATGCGCATTCAATGTTCGGACCAGGAATGTGTTTGTACATTACTCTAAAAACACCATGCCAAAAACAGTGAGGTCTGGAGCCTAGAACACTCTGGTGTGAAAATTTCATTTCAATAGTAGATTTTTCACCAAACCCTGGAGAAGAAGTTCTGGAATGTCCCAGTCAATCACCTCACTTCTATACAATAGAAAGCTAAAGTTCACATGGCATAGCAAAAACTCCAGGAACCTTCAGGATTTCAAGACTTTTGGAGCAGAGGTGGGGGTCTAAGTCCCACTGGAAGAGCTTAGCTCACGAGTTCACAAAAAAAGGCTTTTTTTACTTACTACTTATTATTACTAGTGTTCAGTACATAATCCCTGTGCCAGTCTATATCCTAAATTAGTTAATGGACTCATTAGTTGGATCTTTACCAGCAACTGCTGTGAATTCCAATAGTCTCATTGGCATGAAATGAGGTTATGAAAATCTATTTCTCATTTGAAATACTTTTCATGAGAAAAAGGTTGACGTGTCAGATACTTATTTTCCAAATTGTGTACATTTCAGATTCAAGCACATTTACTTACTTCATCCAAGAGTATTTTGTTTGACTGCACCTGCTGAGGATCCTTGATTATTTCCAGAAATAAGCCTGGGAAGAAATGTGAGACAAAGTGGCTTTGTGTTTCTGAAATTTAAGAATAAATGTGAGGCATTTCCAAAGAACATTGATTTGATGTGTCATGCTTGCTGTCTCTCTGCTCTGGTCAGCTCTGTATAAAAATCCTGGCCACAAGAACAGTGTGTCCTATCCTTTATAAAACATCTTAAAAAATTCACATTGTACGAGCGGAAATCTGACACCGACATCTTGTGGTTACTAGGAGACGGGTTGGCCTTCAGTGGGAGATAACACAATACAAAGCCAGTCATTAATGTTACCTCTAAACCCCGGTATTGTGGATTTAGTTCTCAACAAAAGCCAGTGCTGGTAACTGAGAAGAAACGCTCAGGTGCTGATCAAACAAGCTTTTTATGTTTCATTTACCATCTGTGTGACATCAGAAAGCACCATGCTATAAATATAATTCCCTCTTCCCTATTCTTCTACTTTATACATTTATACATTTCTAACCTGTGGTGTAGGGGATTGTGATCAAAGTGAGGCACATACAAACTTGAAAAAGTTAGAAAATAATTAGCTTTTTGTCACAGACAGATGAAAGGTGGTGTTCTGTTACGCATTTGTTTAACTGGTATGGTTTGGGGTTTTCTAAACAGCAAGTGGCTTTTGCTTAAATCGTACCCGACACATCAATAGTAATTGTGTCAGCTATGAGCTTGTACTGTCAGACTGGTTTTTGACTCTTATCTGAAATCAATATAAAGTTGGAAGAATGAGTGGAACAGAGACTCCTTTACAGGGCAACTTCAATTAATGTCAAGGGCCTGGAAGGATCAAGGAAACAAAAGATCTAACGTCGAGACAGCACACGAAAGTTAATGATTGACTGGGCAAATTTCGAGAAATCCCATTTACTCACTGGTTAACTACCTAACTTTATATGAAGAGATTGATGTGGTGTCCCAGTTCCTCCCCCCTAGATAAAGCTTGCCCAAGCAAGTGGAAACAAATAAAAAAGGACTATTTTATTGTGGCTACTCCATAAGCTGGCAGCAGAACATCTATGTGTGTCCTAAGCAAACTCTTAGACGGAGGAACAAAAAGATGACAGCAGATTCACTTACGTTCAGGAAAAGGGTGAGACTGGACGGTGTAAAGAAAGGAGTGGACCAACGGCACCAAAAACGCCACGTCGGTGTTCTTGTTTAACACCCAGTTGTATTGAGGTTGGGTGATGTTCTGAGCAACTTCGTCCGCTGGACAGTTGGGCTGTGCAGAAACGTCCTGGGCCGAGCTGCTGCCCAGCAGCAGCAGCAGCAGCAGCAGCAGCATCGTTCCTACTGCCCCGCTATATGGCCATCTCCACATATTCTCACATGGGTGCATTTTCACGGGTTAAACCAGATTGAAAATGTTTATCGGAAGAAGAAGTCACAGTTTCAGAGTGATTAACTCATGGTGCGAGCACTGCCTGAATGCACCTGGAAAAAAGAAGTACAGACTGAATACAGTGCTGCACTCAGAGAAGAAAATAGCTCCAGTTATTAGAAAAAAAAAAAAAGAATTACTGAAAACCCACAGAGTGAGTCACACAAACACAAAGAGATGATAAAACAATTTCCCTATAGTGACAGTGAAAATAAACAACGTCTTTCAGAAGAAAAACTAGGACAATGACTTTTTGGAAACAGGAAGTTATAACTGTTAAATAAATGAACTTCTAACAGTTTTAGAAGTTCATTGTTTTGACTTCTAAAACAATGACGTGTGGTAGATGTTGGCTTTTAAATGTTCCAAGAAATGTCAGGAAAATGACTGTAACCTGACAGATCAGTGTTGAAAGGGTAAACAGGCAGATAAGCTGCAGCTACCTGCATTAGTTGTATTTATCCCACACCATGCTTGTGCTGAAGTTTGTCATATTTTGTCCTTACGTGTGCTCTATTGACTCTTCAAACCCTGACACAGGGAATATTTGCTTTTTTTCTAAATCTGAACAAAACAAAAACACTCAAAAGATATAAATCAACAAAAAGACTTTCAGTACAGCCCATTTTTTAAGACAGTGCTAACTTTGTTAATGAAAACACATGAATCAGAAAGAAAACTTTTACCTTTAGGCATTTAACTAAATACACCAACAGCGAAAAAAATAAAATAAAATAAGAGATGCCATGAAAACAGAAAAAAATAATGTTCTTACCTGGTTACTGGGTGCAAGTCATTAAGCCATGGCCACTATGGAAAAAAGGGAGAAGATAAGATCAAAGTGGTAAACAGGACAGATTTGAAGACAAGATACTGTGAGGAGCAGCAATAGTTACATTTTGTAAAGTCCTTTCAGCCAACTCACCTTTCCTCAGCCAAACAGCAAAGTTGTACCTATGTTCACCTGATCCGGAGCTCTTCAGAGGGAGGAGTGGGAGAATTTCAGTGCATTAGAGGCAATCTGATACGTCTGCTCTCGTTGGGAAGTTGTCTGTGTGCTGGAGTGCACAGCTCTGACAAAGAGGATGGAGGGGGGGGGGAGAAAAGGGATTGGAGAAGAGAGAAAAAGGGAGGGTCCTAAAGAACCACACACAGAGAAGGAGAGGCAGGAACAGAAGAAGAAACATGTGGGGGACAGAAATGAAGAACGTAATTCGCAAACTTTATGAAACGGTTTCCTGGATCCTGGATTAAGCGTGTGTGTGAATAGTTTCTTTTATGACAAATGTATACACACTGACCACACCTGATTCCAAACAAGGTCACTTATTTGTGTCCAGAGCTAAAAAAAAAAAAAAAATCCCTTCTATGGTCATGCGATCATGCAAAGTAAGTCAAATCTACAAGGGAAAAAGCGGCCAAATAACACGGCACACAACTTGAGTGGAGAAAGAAAGCCGAGGAGGATACACTCGGGACTGGGAGTTACAAAATATCCAAAGCATGTCAAGCACATCAAGGAATCCTGCAAGAACATTTCAGGGAACATTTGGGAGTTATTGGAAACAGCTGATAAATGTTATCAGAAGTATCCAAATGGAAGCTTTTCAGCAATACTTCGGGGTGAAACATGTCCAAACAAGACCACAGATGCCAGTCTGTCTGAACAACACCCAAGATTAAACGGTTTCGGGAAAGGAACTGTGATGAGACAGAACCTGCAGATACATACCTTTCTACTTATTATGCCTAATGTTGATAATTGTTGGTGTGGAGTTAGAGGTGGGCCTAGGAAACATTAAAAGGGGCAGCAAAAGTCTGTCTGTTTCTGTTTTCTTTGATCAGCTGCACACTGGCTAATCATCTATAGCTGGTTAACCTCAACCCAGTGTCATCAATTACAAGCTGATCCTTTAATCTGTTTATCTTGAAGCTTTAGCACGTGGACACCACCACAACCACCAAAGAGTGGTTGTGGTGGTGTCCAGAGCTGAACACAATGCAGCGTCTTCAGCTACTTTAGAGTCTTCAGCTCTAGAGTAGCAGTGAAATTTGTTGGCACATTGTGTAAAAAAAAAAAGTACATTTATTCAGTGGAGGAAAAACATATGGAAGTCTTCCCTTTAAACATTAATCCTAATTTTCTCCTAAAGCTACATCCATTGTAATGCTCTGCAGCTGTTGCTCACAATGCAGTGATAACAGAATTTTACTTAGGTGAGAGTAATACTACTTCACATATTTTTACTCAAGTACGTTTTTTTTAAAAGTAGCCATTCAAGGAATTGTTCAGGTTAGAGTGAAAAGTTTTTTGTTTTTTTTAAAAGGCTACTCAACCAGTTTTGTTTCATGTTTTTACTCTGGCCTCATCCTACAGCTGTCCGTTGTGTGGATAGTTATGCTAATATGATGTAGCTGTGGTCAGGGTGAGGTTGCGAGCTACAATCCACTGGGTTTCATTAGTGTTTTTTATGCTAGTAGGTCTCGAGTCAACAAGCACAAGTTTTCTACCCCCAGTCCTTAGTTTTAATTGTTTATTGGAACAAATAAAGACAGATTTATATACATAATTTATGCGCGGTTTTGGGCCAGTTTCTTCAACAACAAAAAAGGGCTCAGTGGGTAAAAGTTGCTATTTCACATACCCTACTCATGATTTGCTTCAGGTAAACCTACCTCGAATGCTGGTTGTGTTTTAATTATTTCTAACTTATGTTTCCAGCCAGGAGCGCCGTACCACCTTATTATTCCAGGGAGGTTTACTGCGCAAACAATTTTGGGTCTTAGTTCCGGCGCCCACCGGAAGTAGTATTTCATTGTAATTTGTAGGTTGGTTTTTTTTGCTATAATCATAATAAAAGTTACATCTCTTTTATTGTACAGTATTTAGTAAAACTTGCTTACCACACGCTGTCTATTATCAGAGAGTTGCTCAGTACAGAGGATCGTAATTGTGAGTTTAATCACGGGGAGCGACAAGAACACAGCGCTAAGTTTTGTAAATGTGAGTTAGCAGCACTGATAGCTTGTTTCTCTGAAGAGCTGACAGTAATAAAGAAGAGAAAAGCAGAGAAGCTGCTATTTAGTTCATCAGAACCAGAACTTCGAGGTTCTCCGTCTCCGTTCCTGACTATGGCTTGCAAATCAGCGGGAAATTGACCGCAGCTGCTGAGCTTCAGGCAGAGAATGCGGTTGACTGACAGCACTAAGACCCTCCTCCTAGTTCTGATTGGGTAATACGGAGAATGCGGTTGACTGACAGCACTAAGACCCTCCTCCTAGTTCTGATTGGGTAATACGGAGATTGGGGTTGACTGACAGCACTAAGACCCTCCTCCTGGTTCTGATTGGTTGCTTTTGGTCAGAACGGTGCATTTCTTTAGTCAGCAGTAGGAGGAGGTGGAGGAGATACACTCCTTACCAGTTGGTGGCGGTAATGCTTACCTAAAGTTTCTTGCCAACCGCCATTAAAAATCGACCAGAAGAAGAAGAAGAAGGTGGAGGAGATTGATCTTTTCACAGACTATCTGTTCATAGCAAACTGTCACGACATGAACCCCTGGTTCCAGCTGAAGTACAACTAAAGTTTAGCTTTGTTTACGTGTTTAGCCTAGTAATGGTTGAGCTGAACAGGCTTTGGACAGTTTGTAGCCGATTGGAATGGAAAGGCTTCACTTTGCTATAGTTCTCTATCAGTTGTCTTTAGAGATTTACTTTACTTAACCCTTTTTTGGGTTTAGTATGTTTGTTAAAATATACTGTGATATTTGGGATTTGTAAAAAGTAAAAAATAAATAATTATTATATGACCTTTTGTTGGTACTTCAATATGGAGTCCTTTAAATCTGCACCACCTGGAATGGTTAAACCTGACAAAAGACAAATCATATGAAATACATCTTTACGTTTGTGAACCCTTTATTCAATTTGCTAAAAATGGTGATTGTAATTTTTTGTTTTGTCTTGGTGCTGAACCTTCAGGTTCAGCTTAAAAACTACATCACCTAGTAAGGTCAAATCTGAACAGACCAATTATAGTGACAGAACAAAAATCAAAGGCAACAGTTTCTGAAACTTTCAATTAATAACTGCCGATTACGACAAGCGGTCTTTGTGCCACATCATGTTTATATTCTGGAGAAATATGGTAATGGATCACTAATCAGAAAATGGAGCATAAATATGATGTTCTTTTCATATGGGATATTTTTTTTTACCACTGCTTATTAATTAATAAAGGGCTGACTTTAAATAATGTTCAGTGTAAGATGTTAATTTATGTATGTGAAGAGAGGTGATTCATTATTATGCATTGGTGTAAAATCCTTCACTTACACTGACAGTCTAAAAACAATTACTAAAAATGTATTTCCGGATTTGTAATTTCCTGGACTCAGTAACTGTAACCACCACTTCAACCACCACTTGACCCAGATCAGAAAATAACTCTGGAGGAGCTCCAGCGATCCACAACTCAGTTGGAAGAAGCCTTCAATATGTGTCAACTTTTAATTACACTCTCCACAAATCTGGGATTCAGGAGAGCGTGGAAAGAGAAAACCCACAAGGAGCCTCATTTATTACAGGTAGCCACAATTCATTCTCTGTATGTGTTCTGGGGGGTTAACTGGCTCTACACATCTGGTTTCAATAAGTGGGTAATTAACAGACTTCTGCAGCTCTGCGAGGCAGCTGAGGAGGTAATGCAATTATTTGATTCAGAGCGTACAAAGGACCAGGACTGAAAACCAGTGATTTAGCGAATCCAGAAAAACGTGGCAAAATGCACTTTGCTCAGGTGATAACAAAACCTTTCGACCGGCATGCAGGAAGTTTTTGTATAGCCCCACAAACTCCACATCAGTCTACAGTACACATATTTCTCTTCCAATTTACAGCTTTGTGTTGCTCCGTCACAGGGCTCTGCAGCTTTTACTATCCAAACAGCTACATAAAAAGAGGATAAACCCACAAATACAAAATGACCCTTTGAAGAAGAAAAAAAAACATGCTTGGATAAATGTCTACTATGGGTTAAAAATTATCTGTTGAAATTTTTAATGAGCAACTATTTTATTTCTGTTTTAAATATAATTATAACTAAATTTTCTTGTATGGGTTGTAGAAATTTGTAGTTTACAACCATATAAAAAAATAGATCTATGTAAAAATGACTGATGGTGTCATTCAATTGTAAAAATTAAAAGGAATACCTATGACAAATATCAAAATATAGCTAACCTCTTCATCTGCTAATATATCTACTTCCAAAAGTTAGTACAATATGTGACAAGATGGCTCTACTCACTTATATAACTATACTGTATAAGCAGTGGCATCATAACTTACTCTATTCCAAATGCTACTATTAATCCTCTAAATCATATGTATTCTATTATACAACTAAAACTCCCTTGGAAAACCAAAAAAATAAAAAATTTCAGGAGTAGTACACTTTCTCTTTTTTTCCCCAATAAGGACAACTTATTCTTCAGTGAAAATCCATCTTTATTGATAACATACAATAATTATTACTGACAAAGAAACCTGGCAAAGAAATATATAAAACCACCCCTGTGACGAGGTGCTACAAGAGCCAGCTACAGGTGTGTTGCCATTTCTGTCACACTTATATTTCCCATATTATGTCAACCTGTAAAGAGCACAGGGTGCTGGTAAGTCGACCCTGCATTTGATTTCACGTTCGCCTTCTGAACCGATACACCACAAATAAAAAGTAGCCGAGGAGGCACTGGGAGACAGTTGGAAAAAGGGTTTAAAACACGACAGCTTGTTGTGGATTTTTTGTACACGATGGTGGAGGAAACTGTCCAGCTGCTCAGTCTGGTGCTTAGGGGGACCCCTGGTGGACGAATCGGGGTTTCACCGTTTCACTATGTGTGTACCTGCACACCGACAGCTACTTGGACTGCATCGAATTACCAACTACATAGGTGAATTTACCCCAAATTATTGATGTAGTTACGGGACTTAATAAAAATGTGTAAAAGGTTTTCAATAAACTTAAGTCTTATTGAAAGCTGCACCACTGTGGCACAGAAAAACAGAAATATCTGGATTTATTTACAAGGATGTGACTTTCAGAGCAGAAACCTATGGCACGGCTATGACGTGTTTTTACTGAGAAAGCAACTGCCTGACTCGCTAGATTTATGTCAAACACAGCATCACTGTGATAAGCATTCTGACTCAGCAACAGCACAGATTCCTCCAGCTATAATCATGAGTATTGTACAGATGGGTTAAACCTGAACAGAACATCAGTACATAGAAAAATAAATAGTTTGCTAAAATGAAGGTAAAGTTATTTCATCAGTGATTGTACCATTAAAAATCATGTTTTTTTAAAACAACTTACAGGGCTTCTTTTTTTCATCTCTTTACATTAGATTGATTTTCTCATAGTTCAAAGGAATACATAGAACTTTTACAGAAAGTACTACCTAAAAATATACAAGCACAGACACAAACATGAGGAGGAAAGCCAACAAAAAATATTAAAAATAAAAACAGCGCAGTGTGTAAGAGTCTTTACATGGAGCTCCTTGGTCTGCAGCTTTCTTTGTTGTAATTTAAAAACATTGCTGGGAAGCTTAATACAAAAGTTTATCTATCTTACAATCCAGTTAAAACTTGATTTTTAAAATATTCTGAGTAGCAAATTCGAGTTTTCTGTCACTATATTTTTTTTCCGAAGAACCCCGCTCCCTTACCCTCCCGAAGAATAAGAGATTTAAGGACAAAATAGACAGTTTTGCAAGGATGGGACATTAGATGGAGATTTAGTGGGGAAACGAGTAACCGCAGGTCTGCTTTGGATTCGCATCAGATTAGCTGTAGCGCAGTAGTACAAACGATAAACTGTTCATTACTGAGGCCAGACAGCAGAGGTGGGAGAAAGTCATTGTTCTGCCAGTCCCAAGTCAAGTCGAAAGCAAAGATGTTCAAGTTTCAGGTCAGATCTAAAATATTAAACTTAGAACTTCCTTTAAGCCAGGAATATGCTCAAATATTTAACTTAAAAAAGTTATCCTAATTTCTAGTGTATTAATGTGTTTTAACAGCTGTGTCTTCTTGTCATAACAGGCAGTTGAGCCTGAACTTACTAACCTTCGCCCCAAAAAATGTCCTCTAGGTGTTTTAACAGTAAATATTAACATTATTTGATTCAAAAAATGGCAAAAAAAAAAAAAAATAAAATAAAAAATACATTGAAAAACATACTTTTCATATAGGACAAAATTTCAACCATTTTCAAGTTAAAAAGTTTAAATCCAAATGAAGTCATAAGTCAATGGTGGTAAAGTCCAAGTTGAGATTCTACTCTTGTGATTTCTCCTAAAGTCGTGTCTAACGTAATTCAATGTTTGACTCAGGTCCACACCTCTGCCAGATGATAGATGACAAAAGCTTACAGAGTTATTATCACCACATTAAAAATGATCCAACAGCAATAATTATACATTAATATACTGAAAGTCTCAAATGTTTTACATTTCTTACATAAGTAGTAATAGAAAAAAAAAATACACGTCAATTTCATAAAAAAAATAGACTGCCGTTAATAGTGGAAAACAGTGCAAAGAAAATCCTGGGGTGTTATTGTTTGCTTGCCGGTTTTTTTCAAAGATTTTACATTAAAAAAAAAACAGATCTATAATATAGAAAATAAAAACAACTTTGTGGCGTCTGGTGCTCTGGTCCAGACATGCTGCGTACCGCCTCTCTCCAGTACCTCACTGTTTGGGGCCACAGATGTAGGCGACAGTGTTTGTTGGTGCGTGGGCTGGTCTGTCTGTCTGTCTGTGTGTGTGTGTGTGTGTGCGTGTGTAGGTAAATGTGTGAGTGCAAGTGTGTGTGTGTGTGTGTGTTAAGAGATTTTGCGTAGTGGTTCTCAACTCCGGTCCTCAAGCTCCGGCACTGTACAGGTTTTTGTTCCAACCAGGTCCTACAAAAACAAATAATTGAGTTTTTAAAAACTGAACGTTGAATTTCGACACTTTAAGTGCACATAGTTGGATGTTTACAGCCTGCAAAAAGGTCAGGTTAAGGTAATAATTAAGGCTAAGCATTTTTTTCTTACAGTGACAGTGAGACCAACAGAAACAATAAGGTGCGTCTTCAAGGGGAGGGGAAAAAAAACAAAGAAGCGCACAGCTGAGAGACCCGAGGTTGGAACAAAAACCCACCGACGTGACCGCAGCAGTGAGCACTCTGATGGGACACGCCGACACTGGCTCAGCTTTGTGGTGAGAGGAGACGCGCGGGCGAACAACACCGTTACTACTCCTTTAAGAGGACTGACAACAGCCAGAGCGACGGAGGGGGACGAGGCTGAGCACCAATAATTATGTGCAACAATCTGCAGGAGATACACAGTTTTGCCTACCAGCTTTCATTTCTCTCACTGACGGTACAGTTTTAAACATCAATTCAATATTAGTGCTCAGTGCAGCCCTCCCTCATCCATCCTGCTATTGTCATGGCTGAGGCAAGGTCCCAGTAGTTTTTAACTTTAAGTTGTTTTTTTTTTTTTTACATCTGGCTTAGATCTCAGCAGTCTACTGGGATGACTGGGAGTTGTCATTCCTGCTCTCCTGACTGGAGGGGGCTTTGCTGTTCCAGGGCGAGTGAGCCCCTAGTGCAGGCGAGCTGTTGAAACTGTCCTCATCGTCCAGGCCATTCGCCCCATCGTACTGCGTGTTCTCCAGCCGTGTGATCAGACGCTCGTCTTCGTCACCAAACTCCCCTCCCATCAGTGTGGGCTCTCCCACCATCATCACATCCTAAAGGGGACAGCAAGGGCCGGTACACATTATCCCCATAACACTGGGGGGGCGGGGGGAGGTGCTCGCGCAATGAATGGCTGTACGACGACTTAATGGGAGGATTTTTCCCCATGTGGTCCAGGTCCAAACCAACTGGGCTCAATTTTTAGTCATTCAAACTGATCTTAATGAATGAACCGCATTATATATGCCACACAAGTCACATTTTACGAAAAAATAAAATTTTTTGAGCGATTAACCCATTACAGTTAAACTTAGCAGGGCAAGGTTTTTGTTGGGGAATCTGTCTGGATTATTCCAAGAACCAGGGTTGACACAGCTGGGCATCCCTGATCCTTGAGTGCTGCAGCACAGGGAGGGTTAGGGGGGGGGTCATTCCACCTCGGGTCTCATTTGCTCAATCAAGCAACCATGAAAGCAAAGACAGCTGTTATGTGTGAATCAGGTGCTTTGATGATGAGCTTGGTTGTAAGCCAACACCAAACCCAACTGTTCCAATGGACAAAAAAAAAAGACAACAAAAAACAAAAAAAATCACAGCAAGGTCATTCAGCTACACGCCTCAAAAACACATTCTGCACTAATCAAAGAGTGAGATCTCATGTGCATCCTCGACATGACCTCTTGGCACCAGAGGACCAGGGACTGCCCATTACTGGTACACATGAGAAGTCTAGCATGTCACTAATTAGGTTTATAGGTTGGGAAGAGTAAACTTATCACTGAACCCCGTCTGAATCCAAACCGCATTTAGACCGTCCTCACCTGCTGCTTGGGTTACGACACATCAAATTACTTTGTAACCTCACTGCTCTTCTGCCTGTCACAATCGACTGTAGGTCAGTCAGGAGGTAGTAATGCTTACAGGTACCTGGCTGGAGAGTGAGAAACTGTTGGCCGGACTCTTCTTTTTGCTGTTGCTGTTGTTATTGCCTCCTCCGCCGGAGCTCACGTTGCTTCCGCCGGACACTTTCCTTTTCCGCCGCTTGTTAGGAGCTTGTCTTGCTGGCTCAGCTGCACAAGGATTAGAGAAGGTGCGTTTAGTTTAGTGGAATGGTTTTCATATCGTCTGTACTTCTGAAACAACGGTAACCCAGCTGCAGTATTCACAAACCTTTTAATGGTACAACTACAAACTTCGGCTTAGTTTATTGGGATTTTATGCAACACATGATTGAAATGGGTATAAAAGATTAACTGGATGGAGGAAATCTGAAAGTCAATTTCAAGTCTTGCCACAGATTCTAAAGAGCCATACTTGTTTGACCTGCCAACGGGCTGTTTATGAAGATGAAACGTCAGACAAATCTTTTTAAATAGAAGAGCATTACGCTGCTACCACTGTGTTGTGCCACATAAAATAGTAAATATATAGATATGAATATATATATATATATATATATATATATATATAGGCTTGTGATTGTATTCTGACAAAATATGGAGTATAATAGGTTTTCAGCACATTGCATCATGAAGTTGGTTGGTGATTACAGTATAGGTTAGGAGCATAATATGCACTCGGGGGGGGGGGGGGTGTTACCTGGAGGCGCGACCATCCTTTGCCATTTCTGGAAAAGACAGGTTTTCAGACAGTCTCTTGGACTCAAACTGTAAGTCTTGTGTCTGGACATCAACTCCTGCATCGGCTCCAATATCACACATAACTTCAGGGAAATAAAAAGGCAACATATGTCAAATTTTACCTTTACACTCAAAGTGAGGGGCAGGGGGAGAAAAATGAATAAAAGGTTTAAAAGAAAGCTTTCTTACACGGAGGTAGTTGAGCGTCGAGTTGGACAGCCCACACCTGGTGATGTTTTTAGCTAGCTGATCGAGCATCTGAGGATCCTTGGCGGTTAAGGAAAAAAAGGTGAATTAATAAAATAGAATATGGAGTGAAAAAGGTTTTAATGCATGCAAATTTCCATTTGTGGAATTTTAGTTCACACTTACATGCATAGCCAAAATGCTCCTTGGCAAAACCTCTCTGTGTTGCCTGATGCTGAAGTGCCACGTCTTGATTCTCATCATGTCGTCAAACATAAATTCTAGATACAGGCGACCCTCAACACACACCTAATACACAGGAGAGATGGTCAGAGGAACTGGAGAAAATTCGCTTTTTAATCAACCGAGTAGGGGAATGGTACCAAAACGTTTACCTGTGTAAACATGGGTTTGCCATTTTGAGTCACCATGGTGCATTGGTCACAGTCAAGAGACACAAAGTTACTGTGAAAAGACTCCTTTGGATGCTTCAAAACGTAAAACAGCTCTGTTGCACCTCCCTCAAAAATACTTCTGAAGTATCGAGGAATCAACGTCCTGCCGATCGCTGTGAACAAACAAAAAACAATGTAAAAAAACAGCAGAGAAGCAAAAAAGTCACAAAGTCCATATAAGCAGCAGTAAAGTATCTCTCACTGTATCGTTTGGGGCCGTCTTCCAGACAGAAAGTGACTGTGAGCATGGCGTCATCCTCAAAAAACTCTGTAGTGAAGGCATCCCACCAGAGATTGTCGCAGTCCTGAAACCATATGCAGATTAAATTTTATCAAACTATCAGAAGTGGTTGGAGAAGGGAAAATTCACACTGTCTACAGAGAAAAGGAATACAGGAGAATGCGTCTAAAACTAATTAAATACGCCAAAATCTTTAAAAAAAACTTGAAACTCTTACAATGTGTGTTTGTTGTGCAACGTCCAAAAAACAAGCTTGGCAAAACACTTTAAACAAAGCTTGCTTAAGTAGATTAAACACTGATGGGCATTAAACTGTGGGTAAAATTCCAACAATGCTCAGTGATCAGCTTAGATGGGCTTGTTGTCTCATCTACACTCAGAGCATAAGAGGTACAGCGACTTCAAAAATCATGAAACAGACTACAGGTGCAAAAAATGGGTAAAATGTAGAGTATCTGATTGTGTAGGACTTTAGGAGTTCAGCTTAGGTGAGGCAAAAAATGTCGATAAAAGCTTTAAAAAAATACATTTTGATCTGTGCTAGAAACAGCACTCACCTCTGTCCAATTCTGTAATCTTTTGTTTAGCTCATATATCCGGTAATCTGTCTGGTTCCCATACGGTGTGGGTCTCCTGAAACAATAAGATGAGTCAAATGAGTAATTAATTAAAATAATAAACAAGCATTTGTGGCACAGAACAGGAAATGTTTAAAACCTTAAAATATTACTCTGAACAGAGAAGTTAATGGACATCTAAACATAGGAATGTTTAGTATTTGCAAACGGTTAAATCAAATCAAATCTCCCACGTTGTAATCACTGTGCTCACATTTAGGTAAAGAGCAACAAAGCTTAGGTGAAGTATTAAAGCATAAATTTCCTGTTTTGGCGTTTGTTGAGGCTGGGAGAAGAAACCCTCTCATCAAAGTCATTTGGAGGAATACACACCGATAACTTCGCAATATGATAAAGTGTTTATTTTCAGAGAGGCATATTTAAAACAATCTGATGCTCCAGGATTGTGTCTCGTCAGCCGAAGTGAATTTAAAAGGAAGCCGTTGTGCAGCCGCTGTCTTGCTCCATAGGGAGAGATCTCATATGCATTTATTAAAAGTGATTTTAATTCTGTTGAGCGAGAAAGTGAATGCAAGCATTGTGAAGTGTTCACAACTTCTTGCTGTACAAAGCCTAGTTGTAAATTGAAACTTAACTCTGTCGCTTTCCTTTTCTTGCACTAAAATGTTTAAACTCCATTCAGTTTAGTGCAGTTATTCCTTTACCAAACATTCGGAGTGACTCGACAAATTTTAAAGAGTAAAACTAAAGCTGTGACAAAATAAGTGATTAGAGTTTAACAGCTTTTTATTTTTACAAAAATAACTTTTTCCCCTCATTTTAGTGCATACACATGGGAATTGAGTTCAGCACAGTTTATTAAAAATCAAACAGTCAGGCATTTTAATGTCTGTTGCAACATGCTGAAACATAACTGCTATGAAACAATGTGATATTCGTGCTGCGGCGTTCTGATTTCACTGACGGTTCATTCTGGAGTCGGAAGCAGCAACACTCCAGCATCAGGAAACATTCTCGGATTCGGCTTGGTCTGCATATTAACAGCATAACTAATGATATCAATGAACACTGTGGTGCTATCAGATTTAAATAACCCTCATTTTTACTCAGAATATCCCTACTGTGGTGACTTTTAGAATCTCAGTCACTAAGAATCAGTATCAGCCATGGGGATCAACATTAGGCAGAACACAAAACTTGAAATATAAGGCGTCAAGAATTGCTTCCAAGCTAAAGACGGATTATTTGGAGTAATTGTATTTCAAAAAATTTTGACAAACTATTTTCTGACTGTTATGGTTGTTGGCTTGGTGTATGCAAGAACCCAAACTATGTATTGGGTATCATCATAAGGAGAATCCTTTGTGTTTGTCTATATGCAATGCGATACATTTATAGCCCTGCAATCTATTGCAAAGAACGAAAAAATTAACATTTTATTTTAAATACAAAAATGACAAATATAACATTTTGTCCATCTGATTAACTAAATCAAATGTAACTTTGTGACATGCAATACAGTACACAAATATTTTGATGACGAGAACAATTCAATATATTTTGGGCAGATCTGTATACAGCAAACTTAATGTATGTAAACAACCATCTCCCAGTGCTACATAGAAACAACCAAACAGAACCAGGAGGAGGGTCTTGGTGCTGTCAGTCACAATCTTGTATGGTGCTGCTCATTCTCCCTGTTGCTCCCACAGCTACTGTAAATGCTCAGGCTAGTTAGCATGGCTTTCCAGTAATGTTATGTTTTTTCTGTTTTTTTTCTCACTGCCATTAGCACAACTAGCAGCGCGTAAGTGTTTGACAGGATCGGTGCATTTCTTCAGATAGTAATGCAGCACAGGGAGCAGGTGGAGGAGACCGATCTTTTCACAGATTACTCATCCTATATCGGTCCATCACGACATGGTGACAGTTTCACAAATATTATTACCACCTTAAGAAATGTAAAGCAAATTACCTGTACAAAAGTTACATACTGCAGCTTTTAAGATTTGTCATGTCGTAAATGAATGTTCCTATATCAAATACAGATTTAAATAAATAAAGAGTTTGAAATGTTTTATTACTTTATTCCATTAGTAAAAGTTGTAACGTTTGGAGTTTCAGTGCTTTGTTTAATGCCTAAAATAGTCTCAGTTTTAAAACCCCACAGCAGACTTTAAGGCTGCAAAGGAATCTTATATCGCATGTAGCTGATAAACAAGGTTAATAAATAAAAGATTCCAGGATATTAAGTTCTGACAGAAAATATATCTGGGTTGCATACATAAAATGTGCATTCAGACCAACTAAATGACCATATGTTCCAAGCTGAGCATGCTCACCCCATTCCAGGCTCCATGTATGATGGTGGGTACATAGGTGTAGGCCTAAAAGTGTAGAAAAAAAATCTTACAAATATAGATCATTACAAAAGACTTAACTCTTTAAAATAAATGTTGTTAATCACATTTAAATGTTTAAGATGCAAGGATCGAAAACATATTACTTATCGATTTGGATCTGTAAATAATTCAAAACTTGATAGTGGAGAGTAAGACTAAATAAAAAAATCTGAACAGGACATAAATGTACACTTATATAGACCAAGATAACCAATCAATAAATCAAAAATAAGCAAAAGGAAAAAAAATAAAAACCAGTGTATTGTTGTCAATTGTTCAAAGTTTTAGAAATCTCTCCAACGCTGAAACTGACACCTACCCCACATCTCTGTCCAGCATAGCGCCTGGGTGGAAGGGGGGAAAGCTGCCACCGTTGGGGGGTTCCTTAGGAGAGTACAGTTTGAATGATTTTGACGAACAGCCTGCACAGAGAAAAAAAAGAGAGAGAGAGAAGGGGTTGAGGGGGAGGGGGAGCAGAGAATTAAAAAGGAGATTTAGATTACTTTGGATTTACTGCATTCAAATCACAGCATCAACTAAGTAATCTAATGTTGGATGATTTGGTTGCGATTTGCTCAAATGAAAGCATGCTGCAAAAACAATTTCCTGCCGCATTCATTATCTAATGCATCTTCAATCTACTAAATGGACAAGAAAACAAATCATCACGAGGGCATTTATTAGCCTTCGCACATCTGAGGCAAATAATCAGTCAAGTAGGCAGATGAAAGCAAAGGTGGCCTGGTTTGTTGTCATTTTTTGTTGTACTTTTCACGCAGCCATCTGCATTAGACGTGTGATCCCAGAAGAAAACAATCTTTTCACTCTTTGTGTATGTGCGTGTGCATGACTCCCCCCTTAAGTTGCACAGAGTACCCATCCCCCCCTACTTCATACACTGGCTGCTGTTAACCCTTTTTTCCCCCCCAGACAACCCAGCCATGTTCAAATAATGTTTAAAAAAACATAAGAAATAATCTATTCTGCATCTCTGCTTGAGATGCATATGCACAAACAGCATGTCCCAAAACTTCATGTAATCATTTTCAAACAAGAATATTTCATAAATAATCACAGTACTGAACTGAAAAAGCAAGAGAGTATAAGCTCTGGAAATTTGACCCAGATTTGGTAGACGCAGCTCTTTTTTCCAGCTTTGTTTTTCCACAAATGCAAACAATATTTCTAATGCATGATGAATTTTCATGTATGTGGTCTGGATTCTTTGAGGTCATAGATGTCACACATCCTAAAAGCTTATTAAACATGCGCCTTCTCTGTTAAAAATGTTGACGCGTTACACTTTTCAGATCAAATATTCTCAGACGAGACACCTGAGGGCAGCGCAATGTTCCTGTAATTCAATATCTATACACAGCAGTCTGTCACTGTCAGTTTGGCAAAAGAAAGCAGGATCACACCTAATTAAAAACAGCAGGGGACACACACACACACACACACACACACACACACACACACACACACACACACACACACACACACACACACACACACTAACAACAAGGAATGCCAAAGAAAGGATCAAATCTTACAAAAATTTCATTGCAATATTTTCTCATCAGTTTGTTGTGCAGTTATAAAAGGGAACTGTAGGGAGACGGCTCCGCCAAATGATGATTGCAATACACACATTAACTTGGGTAAAAAGGGAAGCCAATCCCTTGAACAAATAGGACTCCTCCTTCATTTGCTTTCAACCTCTTCCTCTTTTCTTCAGCAAATCCGAGAGTCAAGGCAGGTCATTCTCCACTCCCTATTACGATAAGGGCTAAATCAGCAGTGGGGAAACTCAACAATGGCATTATATGCTTTACATCTGACCTTTTCACCTGCTCCCCAAGAATCCTGTTCATTAGTCCCAGGCTGCATTCGGCCCCATGTTTAAACCCTTTGTTTCAAAGAAGTAAATTTATACATATCAAAAAAGCACAGCAGTTGGTAAAATAAATAAAATGAAACTGTCATCTTTTGAAATCTTTAAAGTAAGCTTTATAGGTGATTTTAGGCATATGCTTTGATGCATACATTCAAATGACCTTGTTGCTACATTTTCTATTCAAAACTTACTTTCTCAATCATATAGCTGCCAGAACATTCATCTGTTTAGCTTTGTGTGATAAAAAAAGACTAAATTAGTCAGAATATGAACTGGAAGGTCAGACCAAATAGAACAAGAGAAAAATAAATTAAAATCAGCAATTAGGGAAAAGTCAGGAAAGGCACCTTTGGTAAGCATGGGATTTAATAGCTTACAAAAATAAAAACAAAACACTTTACTATGACCTAAAATATATATAATTTAAATAGACAAAATCCACAAATGTTTTATTAAAGAGGCAGGTTCAAATAGCCAGCTAATGTTAAAGTAATACGAGTTGAAGGTAAATAACTGCAGCCTTTAAGCAGCTTTCATCCTATGGGAGCTGTAAAGGCATCTGAGGCAGTAATTTAGTCCACCTAAACTACTTTACTGTAAACAACACTAGCTTTAAATCAGACCTATCCACCCCCAAAAAACATCAAATCTAAAATAAACGACCCATTTACAGCTATTCAAGGCACGAAAAGCCAAATGTTCACAGATTTTCAAAGTCACAACACTGTGAAAATAAGTCACAAGCATCTCTAAAGCAATTAAAGCAAGAAAAAAAAAACATCAAGTTGTAATAACCATGTTGTTAAAGTATATAACTCATTCAAACATATGAGAAGTGCTGAGGCGCTCCAGATCCTCACAGAGGTTAACTCCACATAAAAAGACCTTGATGTAATTTAGTCCGCCCAAACTCCTTCACTGCAAACAATAGAGCTGCATCCAGAGGATGGCCCTCAGCCAATAAAACATCAATGTGCAAACACTCTCCAGGATACTTCCACAGCAGGTCAGCGGAGTCCTGCTATACCTCTGAGGGTAATAACGCACCGTATGCTTTTAACGGTGTGGCAGCATCCAGTTTACCTGTCGGGACCAGGCGAGAACCAACTGCTGGGCCGTCCTTCATTAACGGTAACCGTTTAAAGACGGATGCCATTGCTAAGCTATTAACCTACTAGCTAAATGACCACCGTAACCACCGTACGCCTTTTAAGTTCTTATTGCCAGCCAACGACCCGTTTCAGTGTCTCGTTGTTACACAGGCTTGCAACTGAATGTGTATAGCTAAAAGTTTTTTAACTACCTGCAGAGAAAGGTTCAGAAAAAGTCGGCGTCGTTCAACGCCTCGGCTCGGTGTTTCTTGCCAGCTAGCCTCGCTTGCTAGCCGGAGCGGCAGGATGGAGAAAGCTCCAGCGTTTACCGTGGATAATTCACTCTCAAGGTCCAAAAGGCGGCGGCCATATGACAGGAAAAAAAAGCCTCCCGCTACTTCCACCGATTTCAACCGAGCTTTAATAATATAATACCTAGGTTTTTAGCAGACATGAGCTTGGAGGACCGTGATACCTATGCTTGTACTACTACAGGACCCCTTTGTTCCTGCAGCCGAGACGCGAACAAACGAAGACCCCGCCTCCTCCAGGCTCCTCCGCCCATCCCGACTCACAGAGCCGGACAAAAACAGGCCTCCCTCCCCGCCTCCCTCTCTCCCTCACTGGGCCCCCAATTTGTTTTGTCTGGAACTCATCAGTGCACCAATGGCCTCCAGTGTGGAACAAGGTGGGTTCCCATTGAGAGGAACAATTCTTTTCCCACAACGCAATTTATCTCATATTAAAGAAGAAGGAAAATGTTAAGAAATATGCAGACTTATGCTGTGCCTGCCAAAAGACTATACACACCACTTTTAAAATGCCAGTGATAGTTTAATGAATCATATTTTTTTTCCATATGTAATGTGACATTCATCTGTTACAATTTTAAAAAGCTGACAAAAGCTAGCTGCATAATTCCTTTAAGTGCATAATTAATTGAAAATGAATTGAAAAACCTTTTGTTTTCAATTTTAGCATTCACTATTCAAGATCTATAGGCTTTTCCCCTCTCAGATTTGCCAAACAAATAATTGTTTTGATTGTTACGTCCACCAGGCTCGTTTGATGGGGTAATATTAAAGGAGACCACACAAGGATTTAATGTCTTAATGAAAAATATAATTTATTAAATTATATTAAAGAAATAAACCT
>CAEGAF010189342.1:0-13357 GCA_903067075.1 Micropoecilia bifurca | reverse complement strand
TCTATATATCTATAGATATATAGATATATCGATATATAGATATATCTATATATATCTATATATCGATATATCTATATATATATCTATATATATATCTATATATAGATATATCGATATATATATATATATATATATATATACATATAGATATATCTATATATATATGGCATTTTATATCCTATAAAATGCCATAAAATATATGGCATTTTATAGGATATATACAGTATATAGCATTTTGATAACAATTGAAGGTAACATAGTTACTTGATTGTGCTATAAAACTGCACAATCAATTTCATAGCTCCTATAATAGGAAAACAAATGACTAACAAATGCATCCATCAGTTTTTTAAGCCAATTTCAAAAGTTGGTTTTGAAAATCTTTGGCTTGACAACAATACACATTTTTGACCAATTCTGATTTCCCAGTAAGACTTTTTCAATATCTGCCTGTAATCAAATCTAAAGGTGGGCCAATAAATTGATCTATATTTATTTAATTTTACTTTGATGCGAAACGGTACGAAGCGGTCTGCTCTTGAAACCTTTACCTATGTAAATACATGTGTGACTGACACACTTCTGCTTTGGACCTACCTAAATGATTGACTCCGATGTGCATCTCGAAGCCGTCAATCGTTTTGGTGTAGGGACACATCATCACGCCGGCATTGTTGATGAGTATATGAAGTTGGTTGACCTCTGAACAAAAAGAAAGACAAACGTTAAACGACAACAAATTCCAGTTACTTGCGAGCTTTCAGACCTTCACTCACCTCTCAGGAATTTCTGAGCGAACGCTCGTATGGAGCAGGTGTCTGCCAGATCCAGCTCTCGCACTTCCACTTTAGCTTCTGAGTACACGGCTCGTATACTGGCGGCCGCCTCCTCGCCCTTTTCCACGTCTCGGCACGCCATTACCACCCGAGCACCTGAGATGTTCAAGAGAAAAGCGGCAGAAAAATGATTTGAAAGCGTCGGAATGAATATTATATAATTGTGAACCAATCCACATACACTCTTTGTTCACTCTGAGTAATGTCAGGGGGGCTTAAAGGGGCAGTATTATGTGTTTTCATACATATAGGCCCATTATAGAGAACAATCAAGTATCTGTTACCTCCCACTGTTATAAAAATGTTATATATGTGTCAAACATAATTTCAAATAAACTTTACTTTGTAATTTAACGTCTTGAAATTAGGTTTCTGTCTTTTTAAGAAGCTCCTGCTCTTTCTGAAACTGCCTTCAGGAGTTTTTAAACCAGCATTTCACTGACAAGTAGCTCCTATAACGAATTCAGCAGACATGCAGTTCCACAGAGTATTTGCTAATTGCTACTGGCTAGTCTGAAGGAGCTAAGTGGTGGAATCAGGGGGAAGGGGATCTGTGTGAGGCAGAAACGGGAGATTAGAGGAATCCTCAAACATGCATGAAAGAATCAAGTCCACGATGTAAAGTTCATAAGAGTCGATATCACACAACACTGTCAATTTAACAAACGTTGCATTTTTTTTGTAGGTGTCCAAGATGCAATTCCAGTTATTTTTGACAAATATTTTTTTTACTATTCAGAGTGGTGCCATGTCCATTTAAATGAGTCGCTCTTCCACGAACCGGACCCTGAATGTAAGCCCACCTCGCACCGCCAGGTCCAGCGCCGTCTCCTTGCCGATCCCCGCGTTGGCCCCGGTGATGAGCGCCGTCTTCCCGTCCAGACGCGCCGTGGATTTGCACGCCGCTCCTGCCGCATATCTTCTGTTTGGAAACACAGAGCGGCTCGTGACGCCCCTGTAGCGCCACCGTTTAAACCCCGTAGCCTCATTAGGGGACGAGCATTTGGGTTGGACGGGTTAATTATTCATAGCAAAACTTGGCGGAACGACGCCGAGCTTCGAGCCGTGTGTGAGCCACGCCACAGGGCGGCCCCGCCCCGCAGCCAATGGCGTGGCGGAGTGATGCGTACAGATATAACTCCGCCCACGCGCAGCCTCCTGATAGGCCCGAGCAGCTCAGACGGAAGACCGCCGGATCGCCTCCGTGCTAAAGCTCCATCAATCCGTTCCATTGATTTCCAGCTCCCACATTCCTCCATTGTGCAGTAAACTTAGAAATCGCACATATAAATAAAATAATAATAATAATAATAATAATAAAACAGTTGCACTCAAACGCAGAAGAGAAATGGACTAACGGGGACAAATGGACAATGTAGAACAAATTACATCAGTGCAATGCAAAATCTGGTCAACCAAAGCATAATCTGGCCAGAAATGAGGCTTCGTGTTAGAATAAAGGTACTTGCCGTATATGTGGGGCGAATAAAATCACCAGAAGCGTCACCACTCCGAGGCCCGCGATAATTAATAAGACAAACATCACGGCACAGATCCTGATCCTGAGCCTGACTGGCCCCTTCTAGAAGATGCAACTGATGTGTGTAGGCAGAACAGCTGATGTCAAAGCAGAACGGGGTGCAACGCGAGAAGGGAGGGAAACAGACTCACGATGCGAACGGGATCATGGGATTGTAGTTTTTTTGTAGGGATTATTAAAATGTAGATCATTTTAATAATCCCTGCATAATTAAGGTTAAAGGTAAGGAACCCAACATAATCACAGTCTTTACATTAACTTTACGTTAATCATATTGTACATTAGTAAAGAAATGTAGATTTGTTTTTTTTTCATTTATTTTGTTTGAAAATTACATGGACTACTTTTTGTTTGAAAATATAGACTTTCTATAGGCACAAAAAATAAGTACTACATTTAGGTTGTTTATGTTCTGTTTTTGCTGTACTGTGTTCTAAAAGAAAAAGAGTAAATACAAATATTGAATTTTATTCTCAATAACAGCATTACCCATTACCTTACATTAACTTAATTTATGAATAATTGACAAAGGCATTGTCAAGCTCCACTAATTCTCCAAACAAATTCTGAATCATAGTAATAAAAATAACGAAAACGTTATATAAGTATAAACTTTAAAATGCAATTTTTTGAAGGCTTACTATTTAATTTATATCGACATTCTATCAATGTCATATCTACTTTAGTATAAACAAAAAAGGAAATACTCTGACAAACCTACACTTTCTAGAAAACTGCATGTCCCAAAGATTTTCACAACGGTTGCCCGCGTTAGTGCCTGATTTAAAAAAAAAACTCCGTTCTTTCACGCTACTTTTTAACAGCATTATTATTAAATGTATATTAAAATCTAACATCAATATAAAATTTGAAATTCACCATATTTAACACCTAAAAACATAACATTTAGACTTTTGTTGAGAAGTTCAAGGCGCTACGCGTCACGCGGGCCATCATGCGGAAGAGTCTCGGGGTTCTGATTATAACCAAAGCAAAAACTGTCAGATTTACTTGAGCTCGAAATTGTTGTTGTCTTGTTTGAAAAGCCGGAGTCTCTTAATAAGCCCCAGCGGACTTGACGTTTAAAGTAAACATGTCGTCAGAAGAGTTTGAGAAGCTGCACGAGATGTTCAAGTCGCTGTATGATGAGCTGAAGCTAATTCCGGACAGAGCTTTGACCAGCCACGGAGGTAAACACTGTCAACACCCAGCTAGCATGATTAGTTTAAAAGGTATTCTGTGCTGTGAGCGTTGAATTTAGTCTGTCTCAAATGCAGAGGAGAGGAAGAGGCTGGTGAGGACATTTGATGAGAGACACGGAGAGGCTGAGGAAGTGGTGAGTTACTGTCTGTTTACCTTTTAAATGCAGTAAATTGGAAACATGTCTCTTTATCTTGGATAAAATTTGACTTGTATGCTTTTTTCCCCCCATAAGCAGTTAATTTCGTGACAGTCTGTCATATATGAACCAAGAACTTCAACATGCTTATTGGGATTTTATTTGATAGACCAACGGAAATGAATGCCAAATAAAAATCTGGAAAGTGTGGAGTGCATTTCTGTTTTGTCCATTTGGGCCAATGATTTGTAGAACCTTCTTTCAATGTCAGCCACAAGTCTTTTTTGGGGGGGAGAGTATGTCTCGATAAAGTTTAGAAAGACATTTCCTGTATTTTTTAAAAGTATTTTTGAGAATACACTGTTTATGCCCACACTTATTTAGATGTTAATTAGCAATATGCTAAAATTAAGAGAGAAGTGAGGAAAATACATGTTCATTTCAGTTAATATTCAACAAAGGTTTTGCGTTGTGCAGCCCTAATTTAACTCAGTCCATCTTCTCATCATCTCTGACCAGCTTCTTTGGAACTACCATCATTACTTACTAAGTTAATCGGTTGCAGTGAATCGTATTTAGAGTGAAGGGGGATGAAAACAATTGCCTTCCACAGTTTTTCTCAAATTTTTTGTTGTCAAAACCCAAGTAGCCTTTCTTTTCATTTCACATAAATGCATTATTTAGTGCTTATATATTTCATTAATGCCAGTAAAATACAATGTTTGTGTTTGCAAAGCAACAATATTTGAAAAAGTGGGGTGTGAATACTTCCTTTGAACACTGAAAACGTCCTGCGCCTATAAATTAGAAAGCTTGTAGCTACAAAGTAGGATAACTTAACCTTCTAGGGAGTCGGATCATCCCCTGTTTTGTGGTGTCGCTCATCTTTTTCTTTTTTTTCCTCCCCAGTTACAAGGAATGGAAGAGGAGTTGCGTGGGGCTCCTTCTTCATACAGAAACGCGATGAGTGCAAAGCTGCGCCTCTACCGCAGGGATCTTGGCAAGCTGCAGAGGGACATGAAAACCGCGACACCGGGGTTCAGCTCCTCGTCCCAGACAGTCCAGGGAAACCATCCGAGCATTTACTCAACTCAAAATCAACAAAGTGTGAGCATCAAAATCCCCACGCTACGTAGCTAATCAAAAACACTCGCTCTCTGATCTTTTTTTTTTTATTGTCCAAATTGAATCTTAATTCACCCCGTTTTCACGATGCCGCTTTGGTCTACCTCTGCAGACACACTTGCAGTCGCAGAGAGCTCTTTTACTCCAGGGAACAGAGTACCTGAGCAACGCCAGCCAGAGCATCGAGCGAAGCCAGCGCATCGCCGCCGAGACGGATCAGATCGGCACGGATATTATCGAGGAGCTGGGAGAGCAGAGGGAGCAGCTGGACCGAACCAGAGACAGAGTGAGTAGACAGTTGGTCAGACGTGGCTTCGGTTTGAAGGTGGCATTTATCCAGGAAAATGTAGCTGGGTGGCAACGAGCACATGATGGCAGAGGAGAAACCGACTGTGATGTTGTTGCTAGACAACGACATGTTAATGGTAAATGTGTGTCATTTAAAATGTGTTTTGGTTTTTCTCCGTTCAGCTGATGAATACAGGAGAGAACCTCAGCCGGAGTAGGAAAGTCCTTCGTGCCATGTCACGACGGTGAGTAACACCACGCAGATTAACTCCCCGGTTAATAATGTTGCTTAAGCAGCCTTAGCATAAATTAATCTTTTATTGACATAGATTGCTTTTCAGTTTCCTCTAATTTTTAAATTTTTTTTAAGCTGATAAGAGAATCCTGGACATTAGAACAACTAATGCATTTTTTTTCACCCTCTGATATAAAATGATGAGTTTTGTTAGCAACTAATCGAAATGGGGGGAAAATGGGTGAAACTGCCACGCAAATACGGAGAAGGGATAAAACAAATGAGCTACTTGCTTTATCCTGTCCATATGTACGGTCAGATAAACAACAGCTGTTTAAAAAATGGAATCGCAACAAACGTCTTGCCACAGTTTGTGGCGAGAATCCCAACAGAACAACAGCAAAACACTCTGGGAGGGTTTGGTGTCAAACGAAGGGAGGATATCTGAAAATGAAAAATGAAAAGACCTTACTTAATGTTCGTTTTCTCCTAACAAAAATAAAAATGGTTACTGCAGGATAACGATCAAAAACTACACAGAAATGCTTCAACAGTCTGTCTTCAGACACAGTAGTAGACAAAACTGTCCACTTTCTAAATAAAAATGATCAAATTAAACTTCTTTTGTAAACTAGATTATTCTACTGCAATAAAAAATAATAATTTTTAAGACATTTTTACGCATCTCTACCAGTGTATAAAATTATATGATATTTTCCTTTATCATTGTTTATATGTCTCTACCTTAGTAAAGTTACTATAATTCAACTATATTGTTATTTTAATCCAGTAATGCACGTCTAAAGAAACTATTTCAGTTTCAACTGATGATTCAGCTAATAATTTCCTTCTTGCTTACTCACTTTAATTTGTAAAAGAAATCTACATATCAGATTGAATATTAGTCAAAGTCTCATTTTACTTGAATCTGAAGGATATTCTTGGACAAAATAATTCTAATGCATCTAAAGAAAACAAAATACTGTTACATCCTTGTGACTCCCAAGCTTAAGGCTTCACATCGGTCATCAGGATCACGAAGTCCTTCTTCATTCTTATGTTTTGCGCGTAGTTGATTTCCTTTGTAGATGTTCATCGACAACGTAACCAGAGTTTCTCTTTATGTGCTTCCTTTCTGTCTTCTAGCCTGATGACGAACAAGCTGCTACTGGCCGTCATCATTCTGATGGAGCTGGGCATTCTGGGCGCTGTGATCTACCTGAAGTTCTTCCGCAAATGAAGAGAACAATGTCATCTGCAAACAGGCGGAGCTCAGAATCCAGAGCAAAGGACGTTAAACTAAACACTGTCTCTGTCGGCTGTTCGGTAGCAATAATACTCGTCTGTTGTTCCTGCCACTCCTTCGAAGCGATGAACTTTTTCTAAGGATGGGTTTGTATCCACTGGCTATTGGGACGAGGGTGTTAAATATTCAAAGCCGTTGATGGACCAAACCCGCAGAAACGACCCCGAACTGACATTTGCGCTCTTCTAGCCGTCTCTAAACGCCAGTGATGTCCAGTGTGACGATGATCTGGACTTGTGCGCCAGGCGCCACGAGGCATCTGGCGCAACCCTCCTTGTGTATAGTTGAAGGAAAGTGAAAACTGACAGACGTAGAAATCAAAAAATTGACACCAGCTGAATTAGTTTTGTAGCGTTGTGCCGGTTTTCCAAATCGAAGCAAAGCATCCAAACCCATTAGAGGCTGAATGTGAACTATGAGTGAATGGGAGGTCTTCATGCAGCTGCTTTATTCTTATAATAACTGTACATCTAATCAGTATACTCTCAGGAGTCCTTATTTAAAAGTATTCATGTAATTAAAGATCATGTTTGACCTCAGATGGCTTTTTACCCAGTGTTTTAAGAAGCATGAGATAAAGCAGTTGGGGAAAAAGGCAACATCCGCTGTGGATTTACACACCGAAGTAACATTTGTTACTATGAAATTTACTCTCAAATGAGCGTTGATAAGGCTATTTCTGGTGAGCTGCTAGTGAAGCGGCACATCTGCCGTCATGTTCCTCGTCAAGCTTTCCTGGAAACATGACAAGAATAAAAACATGTTTGGTGACCTGGTTTTCTGTGGACTGTAAACATGAGGCTTACATAACAATTGATTTAAATGTATTTAAATGAGCTCACTTTAATTTTACAGGATTTCGTTGACTCACAAATCCATTTGAGTTTTTGATGTTATCAGGTACTTTAGGCATCTTGAGGTTTTTTAAAAAAAAATACATTTGAAAAATTATATTTAATTGTAATATTTAATTAAAATATTTTATTTTTTTAATTAAAATACAACTTATTAATTTTTTAAATAAAATTATGTTTAATATTTTAATCTCTTAAATCAAAAATATATTTAATTTTTTTTATCTTTTATAAAAATATATATTTAATGTGTTTTTAAAAAATATATTCATGGTGTAGATTCAGCAAAATCAAATATTTCACCATCTATGTCAATGAAATGTACAGTTTCAGTCTAAAACCTAATATCTGACTGATTCATTAAAGTGAACCCAGCAAACCTCTACAGGTCTAATATAAATACATCACATGTATTTTTTTGTCCCAGCACTTGAGTGAATACTAAATGTTGTTTGTGAGACATTCAGTCCCATAAACTTGTTGCGTCCTCCTCCTGTGTCTTTCTGGACTTTCAGGAGTTTTTTTCTGAACTACATCTGTTGAAGAATGTTTTATTCTCATTTGCTCTGTCCATACTTCCATCTATCCGATCCTCCTTTTCTTGAAGCCTGTGATCATCTTCATCATTGCAGTTTATTCTCCATCTTCCTCCTATCCATCTCCTTGCTCACTCTAGTCTTGGAGTTAAACTGCTTCTGTATGCTCATCAGTAGCTCTCCGTCTTGCTCCCTGAAGGCTTTTCTTCTCGTTTAACAGTTCCTTTAGTTCTATGGTGATCCAGGGTTTGTTATTAGGGATGGATCTCACTGTTCTGGTGGGGATGTTGTCCACACAGACGTTTATGTCGTCAGTCACACTGTCCTCTCCAGGTGGCTGGCAAAGAGCGATCCAATCTGTTGCAAAACATAATCCCACTAGAGATCTAAGGGTTTCTTAGCCACAAGTCCAAACCCCTAACCTGTTGTCAAGAACAACATCGTCCCCACTTGGGTTTATTTGGCAAGAAAGATATTTCTGGAGGCAAGAGTCTAGAGATGAAAGTATTTCCTAGTTTTGATTAAGTAAGGAAAGACAAAAAAGTAAGACACTCCCTGAAGTGTTCGTCCATCCATTAGTCAATATGTCCATCCATTGGTCAAGCTTTCTCTACCGTCCGTCCATCATCAGTCATACTAATCAGCCACCAATCTCTCCGTCTATCCTTCCTTACAGGAATAAGTTACTGACTGAACTTTGAAAAGCGGAGACTAGGAAAGTAAATATTTAGATTTAGATTCAACAGGAACCTTCTGTAAATTTTTTTTAGTTGCTATTGCTAATACAAAAACAAGGTAATTTCAAATGCATCTGTTCTTCTGTTGCACAAATAGGAATAAGAATTACACTGAGAGTGATTTCAGATGGACTTTTTCCTAGTTTGTCTTGCGTTTATAACACAGCTGTCCTGGAATAACGGGACCGCATCCTTTTGTGCCGCCACCAAAACATTATGAAACACACGAACAACCCAGTTTCTCCTTTTCTCTAATGATAGACTTTTTGTCAAACATCTGCCTGATCACAGAGACGGTTGAGCCACGATTTCATAAAACTAAAAATAAAGAGACAACAGGACATGTATACAAACCAACATTTATTCACACTCATCATGGAAGACCAAAGTAAGTTTGTAAATAATCATTAAGTCTTGATCTCAAAGCAGAAGCAACAAACCACAGGTCTAATACATTAAAATACATACATTTTATGTATTTTTCCCCCCAGCATTTGAGTGAATGTTAATGTTTTTTTTTAATGATCTTTTAAATATTTAAAGTGCATGTACTGGTACCAATGTAAACTCAATACAGTAACCACAGATGGTCCAAAAGTAAAAAGTGACATTACTACAGTAGTTTTAAACTGTCTGGCACAGCCACGAAACAATAAGAGTCCCCGTCAGACTGTGAACTTTAAAGAAACTATTTCATGCCTTTGAGGCAGGTGCCTCCTTATTTTTTTAAAAAACGCTTCATACAAATAAACAAAAGTGGATTAGTATTGCTTTCCAGATGAGCAGCGGTTTCATCAAACGGTCCACTCCTTACAAATCGCGTTAAAGGCTTTCCTCAGCACCGCCAACATGAAGACTTTTAAAGCCCTTTTCGTTTCGTTCTTTTGTTTTCGAGACCAGAAATCCCCTCGCTTTTCACCAGAGTTTAAACAACAGCAGAAAGTAAAAACAATGGAATGGTCAGGCATGGCTTAAAGTTCAGACAGCTTTTGATTCTCAAGGCTCTCAGAGGCAGAGCTGCTCCGTGTCGCTTTTCTCCGCAGGGATGGAGGCGTGAGCGCCCTCTCTCGTCTGGCCCAGGGACGACGCGATGACGTCCACTGCTAGGGATGCGGTGGCCTCCACCGCCTCCTGGTTTGCCCCCAGGACGGGGTTCACTTCCACCAGGTCGATGGCCGACAGCAGACCTACGCATCGACACAGGAACATGTTGGACTCCAAAAGTCAAGGATCTACACGGTTATACAGGACTGTTGTTGAAGACGCTGGTACCTGTATTGTGAATCTCCTCTGCCAGGTAGATCCCCTCTCTGTAGGTCAATCCGCCGTTGACCGGCGTTCCTGTGGCAGGAGCCAGAGACGGGTCGAACGCGTCGATGTCGAAGCTTAAGTGTATCGGTCGCTGTTTCCTGCAGGTAAAGACAAAAAGGTGAATTCAAGGTGTCTTTGAATTTGAATCAGCACACCGATCGTGATCAGTAGGTATTCATTACCTTGCCAGAAGATGGTCCAGAGCGACTTCCATGACCCTCTGGATGCCAAGTCTGTCAATATCCCTCATGGTGAAGTACTGAATGCCCAGGTTCTTTAGGATGTGGCTGGAACAAAGTGTATAAATAAAGTTTTTTGCAATTCTTGCGTGAAGCAAAAATCTGTTACACATCAAAGATATTTTAAGTAGAGGCAGGTACTCGGGTACTTACTGCTCTCCAGGGTCGACGTCCCGTAGTCCGACGTACACCAGGTCCCGGGAAGAGAGGAACGGTTTAGTCCAGGAGAACCCAGGAATATCAGGAATCTGGGAGTGTAGATGGAAACAATGTTATTAAACTCATAACTACAACTTTGTGAAACAAGAAAATAAGAAAAAAATACATCAGAACTTTTCAGGATTTTGATCAGGAATGATTTTTAAAAATCTGTAAACTGTGGTGTGCGTTAAATAATCTCTTCAATACGTAGACTCCACACCAGATGCCTTATGTAAAAAATACATACAATATGCTGTTTGTGATAGAAAAATTACACTGCAAGTCCCAACACTGGATCTGATGTGAGATGAGGAATGAGGAAGTTCTTCAGAGTTGAAGAGCAGATAAAATAATATAAATGCCGATAATGCTAAAAGAAAACCGCAACAAAATGCTTTGGACATTCCAGAAAGTTCATCTTAGCTTAGCAAAGACGTACGGGCAAAACTCTCAGCTTGGTGAAAGGCTGGTCAATGAAGCACTGACTGAACAGACACTTCCCACATTTTGGATTGGAATTTGTGCTACTTTATTGCCATGAAGTTACGATTGCGGATTAAGGTAGATGGAAAGAAAAACTGAAGGGTTAATTTCCTGGAAAATATGTCTAGAGAATCTGAGATTTTCTAGACAAAGCAAGGAGTTTCCAAAGTCAAAAATTAGTTTGAAAAAAATTCAGAAAAGTTTAGATTAACCCCCAAAGTTTTCTAGGAAAGAACTTTGGACATTTCTGAGTTTGAAAAGTCTAACATTTGCTGGTAAAAGATCAGAAATGTTGAGATTCAGAAATTTTTGAGAAAAAAAAACTTGGAAATTCAAAAGTAAAAAAAAAAAGTATTTCCGAGGTTTTTTTTCTAGAAAATCTTCCAAATTTTGAAGCTCAGAAATGTCCTGGCCTGAGGTTTTTTTCTTTAGCGGATATTTGTCACTACTTTATTTATTTTTCATTATTATTATTATTTCTATCTACAATGAATGAACCCTGATACTCCGTCTTATAAGACGCCATTGACCTCGCCACCCTTCTCACCTTGTCCTGCAGCTCTTTGAGCATGAACGCCACAGGCTGGCCGTGGAGGTTTCCTGACGGCGACGTCATGGGCGTGTTTATATCTGCGTGAGCGTCGACCCAGATGACACACAGATCGGGGCACTGCTGAGCGTGGCCGCTCACTGATCCAATAGCGAGGCTGCGAAAGGTCAGAAGCAGTCGTAAATGTTTGCGGTTTGAGCTCTTCGCAGAATATCCTGTGCTCCGAGTAGTGCCATTTTCTCTCTCTATATATATATATTTTTGGAGATAAATACCTGTGATCTCCCCCCAACATGACCACAGTGTGTCCGGCGCCGGCAGCTCTGCTCACTGCGCGGGAAAGCTTTTGGTTGGCGCTGCCCACGCTTCTCGGGGATTTGACGTTCATGTGGGGCTCGTCCATCTCCGGGAGGTGGAAGCTGAGGTCGCCGAAGTCATGAACAGAGTAGTCTGAGAAAATAAAATATACTGTCATTCCTCATCACGAGTCCGAGTAAAGCTGCAGTACGCAACTTTTATTAAAAAATATATATATATTTTATTTGCATATTTGTTAAAACTTTCACTGTGTCTTGACAGTTTGTGAAACATTCCGATTAGAAGCGACACGTCTTAAAATGAATGGCTATTTCACACGAGCCACGTTACGTCACACCATCATAGTTTTACTTCCCCTTGTCATGATTTAGTTTTAGAAGAATTAAAGTCTTAAAAACTTAAATATTTTGCGCTGAAAACCAAACATTTCGTTCTAAGCAGTTAAGTGCAAACAACGATGCTCCTGCCGCCCTAGAAGAGAAACCGCCCTGGACCGCCGCCCGTATCAGAAACCGCTCGCCATCTGCAGCATAAAACCTGCCACCCCTGAACTGTTCAATGCAATCTGGACAGTTGCGCAGTGTGGACACCAGGTGGCAGTATCTCAGACGCCTCCTCACAGGGATTTGCTTGACCCTGCAGCCTTTAAGAGGGTTGAGTCACTGGCTGCCAGTGGAACATTAGTGACGGGACACCTTCCACTTGTCCCGATTCCCACTGGCGCTCGGGTTTCAGTGACAGTGCAAAGTTGCTGCAGACTTAAAAACTTGAAACAAAAAAAACCATGAACTCACTCCAGGGAGGATGATAGATTGTGAACAATTTGCCATGTTTAAAGGCCATCAGGGTTGAAAATGTAAACCCTGTTAGCGGTGTAGGATTACTCTGCTGATCTCAGGGCTACCGGCCTGGTTGATTACTATTCGTGAGGCAGGACAGGAATAGCTTTGACTTGATGCAACAGCGAGCATCTCTTGCAGGACGGACCAAGGAGAGCGTGGACGGTCTCTCTGCTGGTTCTGTTCAATCCAGTTCAAATCACCAACTCAGAACTCTTACATCATGCTGCTTATTGATCATGCTACGATTGCTAAGGCACAAATACATAAGACACTGTATGAACAAACTGCTTTAAGATTCAGGGATGGTACGATGTGTAGTTGGGTTGGTGTTTAGTTGCAGATACTGGACTCCGTTCCTGATGCTGCAGTCGGGGTTTTTCCGCCTTTGGGAGGCACATTTTCACTCCAGTTGCCATCCATCCATCCATTTTCTTTGCACCCTTGTCCCTTGGGGGGGTCGGGAGGGTTGCTGGTGCCTATCTCCAGCTGACGTTCCGGGCGAGAGGCGGGGTTTGCCCTGGACAGGTCGCCAGTCTGTCACAGGGCAACACAGAGACATACAGGACAAACAACCAGGCACACCTAGGGACAATTTGGAGAGACCAATTAACCTAACA
>CAEGAF010189339.1:0-14120 GCA_903067075.1 Micropoecilia bifurca | reverse complement strand
GATACTGGTTAAATATATTTCAGCTCTAAGTATTTAATATCTAGGTGTTTTTATGGGAATGTGGATCTTTCAGATCATTCTGAGAACCAATTTTCATAGGTAAACTTAATTTTATTGTGTCATGTAGCGCAGGGCTGGTCTTGGTCTCAGGTTTGGTGGTCTTGACTACAACTCTGCTACGTGGCTCCTTGGTTGCATGTCCTCCCTCCCACTAATGAAGTTCAGGAGACAGGATGTTTCCATCCCTGAAATTATGATTCATAGAATCACATATCTAAGTCTAAACTATGTTACAGAGAATAAACACAATAAGAACATGTTTAATCTGTGGCATTGCTCATTAAAACAGCACATTTCTGATGTATTAAAATTAAATATGATCGGCTCACTTAATGATATTAGTGATTAGGTTATGTATTCAGCAAGTACTTTTACTTTTAATACTTAGGTATTTTTAGAAGTCAGTACTTTTTTACTTTTACTTAAGTACAAATGTTAATGTGGTACTTTGACTTTTACTTGAGTACATTTTTTACTGTGTATTTGTACTTTTACTTAAGTACATTTTTTGAGTACTTTCTCCACCACTGTTTAAACGTTTAAACTAGGTTGACAAAATGAATAAGTCATAACTTCTCTCAGGCTCCCAGTGCAGATTTACAGACATTCCAATTACTGATCTCTAGATGATGCCGGCATTTATGAAGCTCCCTTATTTGCTTTGGGAATAAGAATTTATAGTCTATGGAAATCGATATGCATATAGAGTATGCAGACAGACAGAGAGATGTGCATTTGCCATTTGAAAAGGCCCACCAGATTAACACTGCCCTCCCACAAAAGACTAGGTATGCACTTAACCAAACTTCCTAAACAATTGTAAAGAAATCCTAAATCTTAAAAAATAATCGGTTTTGATTGATGGTTTTTCAATTTCATAATGTAATGTTACAGTCTCCAGTTTACCGAGAAACAGTGCTACAATAGTTGGTTTGGATCACGTTCAAGGAATGTAGTTTTTCAAAGTTATGTTTTAGTTAAACACTCACACCTAAAGACAATTTAAAGAGACCAATTAGAGAGACCTGTGTACAATTCTTCATTACTCGTACTTGAGAAATAACCAGAAGCAGTGAGTAAAATTCTGACATTAAGCTTTCTTTGTCTTAAACTGTGAGAAAGCTTGCAATAAATTCAAATGTCACAAAACGCTGATAAGAAAAAAAAGACATGCTGAATAGCAATATATTGGTCCGTTACGATTGCTGACACAAGCTCATTTTGTGTGGATAGTTTTACTTTCGTGCCACATTTTAGCAAGAGGGAAATATAAATACTCTGATTACATACACTGCAGCTGCCTGGGAGTACAATGTACATACATTAGTATGCTTCAGCTGATTAGTGCGTTGTATTTAAACTTCTAATCGCATTTTTTAGACTCAAGCGTGTCTATTTAAAATTAAAACCACAAAAATGTTTAAAACCACCTTACAGTTTCATTTGCAGAAACATTTAATCCTGATGACAAACATCAAGACTCGGACAGGATTAAGAGGATATTTAGTTTTAAGGCTGATTGGAGACTGTGGTCACGGAGAGATCACAAAGGGTTAACAGATAACATTCTGTTAGTCTGCATCTGCCAGTGATAGCAGAACACTGAGCATTCTCAAGAGTATTTATCTCTCATCAAGTGGCACATCTGTATGGATATTAAGTTCATTGGCATACAGCTGTGAGTAAACAAACAATATTTAGAACATCTGTTAGCCATGACAGTTGTTTGCTCCCAGGTTGGCCTCAGCAGCACAGAAGACAAGCGTAAAAACCAACATGACAGCAAGTTAATCTGTTCTCTGCGTAGTCCAAGTTCCTTTCCAGAACCACCAGGAGTATCCTGTGCAGCCTGATGGATGGATAAGAAGCAGAAACTCGCTGCATAAGTAACCATTAACCTGCTGTTTATTTTTTTTAATACATAATGTTGGCAAGTGAAATAACTGTAATGTTCTATTAGTTTTTCTTCCTGTCCTTCTTTATCCTTTCTCTGACTTTCCTCTCTTTCTCAAAGGTTATCCCTCATCTACAGGCTCTTCTTTCTTTACTCCCAAATACAAGGATTAAACATAAAAACGAAACAGTATTCAACTCCTATTATATGTGCTGACAATCAATACCAACAATTTTACAGCTGGAAAAAAAAAATCTGTACCACAAAGCACCAACTCGTATATGAACAAATGGTGGACTTCATTAGCCTTAGCTCAACTTGCCATTATGGAGGATCCTTTGACCAAAGATGTTCAGAATCTCTTTGCTTGAACAAATAGATTTTGTTCAGTAAAAAGATTTTCATTGGGAAAAAGACAAAAATGTCTTTTTGGGTTTTCTAAACATAGACTCAGATGATCCCAAAAGAAAAGTCTACTTGAGACCCACTAAAACCAGGTTAACATTGGAGTTGAAACAATCTCTGCTATTGTTGAGCTACACGGCAGAGTCATTTTATAGAAAAGATACCACAGGGAGCTGTGCTGGGTTTCCACCCTATTACTAGTCTAGTCTACTTGCATGATTTAATTCATATTTGCTCTGCGAATAGCATTGCTGGTCCAGCAGCATCATGGCTGATAGCAGTGGTTCCCAAACTTTTTCTCCTGGGCCCCCCAGTGGTTTCCAAACATTTTCTGGGCGTGTGAGGGGGGAAGTGGAGGAGGGGAAGAGAGGATTCTTAGAGACTCGTCTGTAAGAATGGGGGGCGGGGGGGATTGACTTGTAGCTGAACATAGACAACAACATTGGTAGCCTACAGGCTACTTGTTAAACTTAAGGTGCTGTATTGATATTAGTTAGTTATCTTTTAGCTAACATTACCTGCATCCAGCAGCTTCACTCAAGCTGCTGGATGAGGAGGCGCCAAACTAACTCAGTCGGTTAGTTTGGGGAAAAACTGAAAAGTTCTTTGCGTTTTGCTGGTTTGCTGCCATGATTCTAACCAGGGGTGAAAGTAGGGGGGTACAGCAGGGTACTGCTACCCCTAAAAGAATTAGCGGGGGTATGCAGTACCTGCAAGAGAGAGGAGGGGCTGTCTGCTGTAAAATTGAATGGGTTCACTGAGCAGCTGTGACTGATTAGTCTTTCAAGAACAATCTAATACAGACTTAATCAGTTAATAAATAACTTTTTTCCCATTCATATTGTTTCTGAACTGTTTGTGCTTTGCTAGAGCAGGGCTGCAACACGTTGATCGCGGAAGGTTTTGAGTTGATCTGGGCATTAGGTGACAAACTGATCGCAGCCAGGAGGCTGAGACCCACATGTCCTCCTCTGATTGGCTTAAAACGTTCATAACTTTATTAAAGAAAAGCAACAAAAAAATAAACAACACGGGTTCATATTAATGACCCAACAACAATAATAATCTCAGTAATTATTGTTTCAACAAGGTGTTGCACAATTCTGTGCGTTTCGGTTCCATTACCAAAATAACTAGCAGAGCAGGAGTTTAAAATTAACTAATCAACCACTGCTGTGTTCATGAGAGGCTTATTAATGATCGCAAAATAAAAATCAAGCCTGAAAATCTTTTTAATGTAATCTCTGGTCAACTTGTGGAGCACAGGAGATTGCCATGGCAACGGGTGTGCTTAAATGATAAAAAGAGAGAGAGAGTAAAAAGGTGCGAGTGGTTTAGAGTTGATCACCTGTTCAGGTTGTTTTACCTTTGTTTATCTTTGCTGTGGCTCATCACAGTCACTGTAGTTTCTGAACGTTCAATAAATAATAAACTTTGACTAATTATTTCGTTCTTTGTGAGTAATTTACAACAAACATCAAACACAGTAAATATGTTTGATTAAGTATTTAACAAACAAATGGCTTCTACCGCGATAATTATGTGAAATTAAATTAATTGTCTAATATAAAAAATAGTTTGGTGCTGTCAGGAACAAAAAATTGTTCCTTTATCAAACAATTTTTTTTGCCTCTTATTTAGTGGAAATATTGATGTTGATTATACTTTCTCCAAAATGAAAATCTTTTTCAGCCTTTATAGCTCCACTGTTGAAAATGATATTCTAACATTCACAAATGACAGTGAAATAATATCTGGTTTGAGGTGATTCCTCTGGATCCTGTTGAAGGAAAAATATCCCAACTTCAGAAGATGAGCTTTAACCTGACAGACTCTGTGGTTCCTCCTGTCAGTATGAGAGTCAGGATGAGGAGGCGCCATGTTAGGAAGAGAAGTGGAAGCTGCAGGATCTTCAGAACAAACAGGTCATGATGCTGAGCTACTGATTATTCATCTTTCTGGACACAGGATCAATAGAACCAGTTTAAAATCTAAAATGAATGGTTATATGCCAGACATGGAAAACTGGGATGTACTCCATGCCATGATGTTCAGAGTTTACGTCTCATGGCATTTCAAGGTGTCAAAATTGCAGGCAGTGGGCTGAAGGAGGAAATACAGCTTTATTTTGTAGCAATTCAAGAGCTACCAGCTTTTAGCGCTTCGCCAAAAAATTAATCAACACAGAAATTCCAAAGCACACAAAGAATATATATATATTTACTTTATATATATATATATAAAGTAAATTAAAGCTACTTTTAATTTTAGTTTTAAAATTTAAAGTAATTTTAAAAGTAATTTAAAGCCACTTTCCTCCCTGTGTAGGAGAATGTTTTCTTCCAAACTGGAGGTGCTGTTGTTATTATCCGTCATTTTGTCAGCTTCCTGGATGATTCCTGAAGTGACAGAAAGCTTTTCAGGTTGTCCCCAGAACCGAGTCAGAATAACTTCATTTCAATATAGTCAACGCTTCCACAAAAATATTCCATGTCAAAACTTTCTAGACTCAGATTTTCAGATTTATTACAGGTGTTTTTAAAATAGTCTAAACCAATGGTTCACAAAATAGGGGCCCAGGGACCGCTAGCAGGGCCTCAGAAAGATGAGATAAAAAATGGAAAAAATAAATATTTTTCTTTTTAAAATCATTATTATATAAGTTAAAATAATTTTGAAGATGGAGATAGAAGATAGATATGGCCTTCATTATCCCCCAGGAGATATCCAGGAAGATGTAATTTGCCATGCTCATCTTTCTGATCCAGTCAAAATTTTTACTACTGAACTAAAGTGAGAAAAAAAAAACTTCCATGCTTCTTTACATATTTTGTAGTGCAAGCTCTTTGAGCAAAAATGTGACATTTGAGTAAAAAAAAAAAGTTTTCTTTTGCTTGTAGTAATTTCCAGTTAATAAATTCTTACACTCTGTGAACTATTTCTAAAAACAAAAAATTGTTTGACTTTCTTTTTTCTGGCTACTTCAACGAAAAGATATTTACAGTTTTTGTTTTTAGAAGGATTTTTCTTTAATACATGCAACGTTTCAGTTTCTCTCTGTAATCCAGGCTTCCGGGGACAAATTAAAGATGCAATAATCATATATTTATTTTATGGCTTATGAAGATCTTTGCAGTACAATAAGCAAAGAGAAAGAAAATAGTGAGATTGCAAGAGTTGCACAAATGGCATACTGGAACAAATGAAGTGCCCCGTAAAATGTTATAGCTTTAGATAGATTTTCTAATTGTTTCATGACCTAAACAGTCCTGCTTTACAGATGCACCAGTTTGAGATTTTGTAAGAAATTCCAGCCCAATTCTAATTTTGTAAAACTCCAATCCGTTGATTGAATTTTAGCTGATTCTATAAATCGTAAAACACTTTCTACTTAGTGGAAAAATTGAAAGATAAAATGTCTCCACAATAAAAACCATCCATGCTTCTCTGTCGTCACTTGGTGACAAACTTTAGTGGTTCACCCTGGATGTTGATAACAGTCCATCAACCTGAACAAAACTATTTTTCATGGTAAAATACAACCAAAAAATGTGCTAGTATAGCGGGAGAAATGGCTTAAAGACTTCAGCCGATGAAAGAGAAATTCCACCCAAATCAGATGCCACTACACTACACTTGTGTCTTCTTAAGAGGTTTTTGTGTAGTTACCTTTAGTTGTTCTTGGTGCAGCACCCCCACAGGAAGGATAGAGAACATATTTTAGATTGTTTGACAGTTCAGAGTGAAGGAGAATCACACCAAGCTTAAAATGAAAGAAATGTTGCAACTTGGACTCCAACCTACTCTCAGGTGTGAAAACACCCACGCAAAGTTTTCACTGAACTTACTCTACTTTTGTCGTTAATTTAAAGTTTTTCACAAAGTTCATTGAGATCCAAAAATCTCATCACGTCAAGAATAACTGCTATAGGCTCGTTTTGCCTTAATGAACACTCCCACCATCCACTGAGGCAAACGGCCTCTGCAGAACCCTGAAAAAGACAAAAAAAATTAATAAACAGGATAATGGCCTGGAAGACAAGTGTTGAAAATGCAGGGACAGAATAGGCTGCAGGAAAAAAACCAGAGGTTTCCATGCTGTAAAGATGGAGGCAAACGGAAGGCAGCGTCTCATCTATCTAACAACTCTAAGCCCTCCCTTCGCTCTCCCTCCATCTCCTTCTGCCCACTCAGTTCATTTACATTTACATTACTCCCAGCCGGAGTTGATTTGGTGGGGAGTGATAGATGGATGGGTTCTGATGCTGTTTATAGAAATGGGCTCAGGAGGGTGAGTAGTGTCAGCATTTTGCAAAGTGGCGACTGCAGTCTTATACAATATTGTTTGCTTGTTAGCAGCTAAGCAGTTAGCTGAATCAGTAGAAAGTTGGTTACAGGCTGAGAGGTCAATGTGTTTTAGCCGACTAGCTTAAATGCTACATCTTAAGAGTTGTTGACCAAGTCTGGGATTTTTCGTAAATCTAGTTGATGTTAGTTTGTTCTTATGACGTTAATATAGCAGTTAACATATGGGTTAGCTGGTGTGCCAGGTTATATATCAAGATTGTGCTTGTTTATTTGAAATACATTTAGAATTAACACTTTCATGCATGAATTATGGTCCTTTGTGTCAGGATTTTTTCCCCATTTTTTTATTTTCTTAAGGCATAAAAATGGTAGGAAAAAAATTAAGTAATCAATTGCAATTTTCTCCAAATAAAAAGTGATTTGAAAAATACATCAGTAGTATTGTTCTTTAGGGGTTATCTGATGTCACAATATTTTTTATACCTTCAAGAGTCATCTACAGTAGAAGGAGGGTCAGGGTCGGTTGGCATGCTTTTTTGTCTGTCTGCCATATTGGGCCTAACAAAAATAATTTCTTGCATTTGCAGCTGATGGTCAGTAGTTGATAGCGTATTTTTTTGATGCATTAGTGTCCACTTTAGTTATCTGTGTGCATTTGTGACATAAAAATCCACAAGAAGCACAAGAAAATGGCTTTTAGATAGCTATCCACTGTGGTGACCACTATGCATGGAAGGGTTAAGCAGGAGCCATTGTGAAATGTCCTATTTTCAGATTATCAGAATCTATTTACACAACAGTTTACAACATAAAAACTCATAAAATGAGCTAGCTGCTTTTCTTTGACACTTTTTCTTGCTACTGTTGGACTGTTGTCCTGTTTCTGAACTATTCGGATGTTTTGCTAAAGAAACAAGTGATGCAATGTTGCATCTTTTATCCACCTTTTTTCTAGCCCCCATAAGCCTTTGCGTGAATTATGAGCACGACTTGTGCGACAAACCGGAACCACCATTTGGTTACATGTTAACTTGCTAACCAGCTGTCATTAGAGATTTTAGGCAACAAAATATGTGGGAACGCAGCTGTCACAGCTTAAATGTGACAATATTGTTTTACCACTGCCTACAGCTATTGAGAGGAGGGATGGTGACTTGAAGAAGTGGCCACAAATAACCCGCACTAGCATATTTAGCTGCTTCTTTGGCTCAGTTGCCTTGGTAGCGGGTTTTCTTCCTTTTGCTTTTCGTCCACACAATTAAATGAGGATACATAAAGCAATTTCAGTTCTTTCCTAAAGTTTAGATTTTGTAGCCAAATTCTTTTCGTTTCCTTGTCTGTCGGTAGGTAATGGAAACTGTACCACTTATCACAGAAACTTTGCCTTTTGGTTTTGGGAGCACGATCAAAACACACTTGTTGCAGCTCAAATTCAATTTGGTTGGATTATTAGAGTACAACCACAAACAGCACAACAGTTACTGAAGCTCTGCAAGGGCATCTTAAGGTGCTTTCTACTGGCAAGTTACTCTCTGTAACAGGTTAATGTGCAGTTCGGTTCTAACCCAGTGATGAGCGTCTCTCTATTACAATCTGTAGCACAGCAGCTGTGGTCAATTCTCCACTATTCAGCAACAGAGAACATCAGGTTCTGGTTCTGATGGACTCAAATAAACAGAGATATTCCTTTTGACTTATTATTGCTGATCCAAACATCATGATATAGACTCAGATCAGCTGATTGTTATTGCCCTTTATTTTTTTAAATGTTTAATCTCTTGGAGTAGTGTAGTAATGTAAGGTGTTGTAGTTAAAAGATGAAAACCAATAACCACACATTAACTTTATTTTTTATTTTTAATTCAAACAAAACATTTAATTCACATCAGCTAATGTAGTTCTGGTGTTTTAAACTGTCGGCGCAAAACTGAAATTCAGAACTCTGAGCAGCTTCACTCTTTTCTCTTCTTTCCTACAGTCCAGTCTTTAGAGAAGCTAGCTGCTAGCTGCTAACTGCTAGCTGCTAGCTGCTAAGTCACAGCCATTCCTGGATGTGTTCCTGGATGCTCGCGGTTAAACTCACATTTACGATCCTCTGTACAGAGCAGCTCTCTGATAGCAGGCAGCGAGTCCATCTACTATTTTTATTTGATATTCTACAATATCTGAAAAGAGAGTTGTAACAGCTATTATGAATATAGATTAACAAAAATCCCTAAAAATTACAGTGAAATACTGATACCTCCGGTGGGCACTGGAAGTGAAACCCATAATCGTATCCACAGTAACCCTCCCAGGAGTAAGGGGATAAGATGTTTGTCACTCCAAAGCCTGAATGAGCGTCTCCTCTGATGGCTGATCTATGCTGAGCACCATGACTGAATTATGAACAAAACTCATCCAACTGTCTATCTGACTTACGTGAACACGCTTGTTCACATGTGATTTTAATTGAATGACCATGCAAATGTGAAATTGTGTGTTTTTTTTTTTACTTTAGACAATAAAGATTTAAAAGCAGCTACAATTATACAGTTTTTCGTATTTAAGGACTTTGTGTGTTTCCACATTCCTTGTACAAAAAGTGTTCCAAGTTTATTCAACAAGTTGAGTAAAAACAGGTGGGGGCAGTGTGGGGTTACTCAAACCTCCAAAGAGATCAGATACATATACAGTTACTTTACCGTTTCCAACATCTCTTTAATGGAAAGATTTTAGTGGCTTTAAAATCTCAACTTTTTAAACCTCACATTCTGCAAGTTTGCTCATATCTTCTTAAATCTATTATCAAACTTAAAACAAACCTCTGCAAATTGTATAAAGTTAGTGTGGAAAGGTCAGACCTGGCTTATTACACTGCATAAAGGGAAGCTCTAGAGCACAAACCAAAAATGACCACTACAATGAAAAGAGGCTTTTTTTTGTAATCCCAGATCATTCATGCTGAAAGAAAATCCCTCTTTATTGAACAGAGACCAGACTGTCATCCAGCTGCCAAACTGGAACATATTGATCCTGGATAAAAGTATTCGTTCTACTTCATTGTACCCTAAAGCATAACAAAAGTATTCCTTTTCATTTGTGTATTCATATTCCTATAAAGAGGCCCAGTTAGCTTCAAATCCCATCTTGGCTGTTTCAAAAGATGGCCGGGTTTTTGTTTGCACAAATCAAACAAAGGGATGTGGTGTAAAACACATTTCTGCTCATCCTCTGGCACTCTGCTGTTAATATTAGATTTTTACAGCGCTGTATGTTTGCAGAAAGTCTAGATATTGGTGTATGGTTAGAATAAGAGGCGCTTGTCTATTGTTTTTACTTTGTTGACTGGCATCAAACGTATTTTAGCCAAAGCAGAAAAAAATATCATGTTTGGTTTAGAAAAATGCTAATTTGAAATGTGAGCTAGCTAAATACCATTCAGAACATTTTTAAACATTACAATACAGGACATCACTGAGCACAGGACGTTTAGGGATTCGCTAAAAATGCCTTAAGCTCCCATACAGCCGCTATGCTCCCTGGACACCGTGTTGCTCCCCAACTCCAGGCCTCGCAGCCAATGAGAGCCGACTGAAGGGTGAACAGAAGATTGAAGGCATCAGCCGCTGGAAAAGAAATTCAAAACGTGTTATATAAGCAGGTGTCAGGGCATGCAGAGCCTCGAATGTGAGTAATGTAATTCTAATTTTAACCGAAAACCAGCAAAGGGAGGGAGAGAACTGGGGAGACGTGGACTGCAGCAAACCAGCGGCACGTTTTACAACAGCAACGTTGTGCTGAAAGGACAAGTTCTTCAAAATTCATTTACCAAGTGTCATTGTGCAATTTTAAATAGATAGCCTAGAAAATATTTTTTTCACTATATTGCTATAAACCTTTTTTTTAATCTCTTAAAATTATTTTTCACTATGATTATGAGTTCAACCCTTTTTGAATATGTGGATGTCAAAAGGCTGATTTTTCCCCCTTCTTCACAAGGCTTAAGCAATAATCAACCTTTTTTTTTGTTTTCTGAAAAATGTACAATTGGACACAGTAAGATCATTTTAAACCAGGGTTTGTTCACTTTCTCTGCTGTCATTACTAAATCTACAGGCAGACTACAATACTTCAATGTCATTGTTTACAACTTCTTCTATTCCCTGATTGGCCTGGCAGAAAATACACCAGAGAAATACATGTCAATGGGAGAATTGTTAGAAGGGAATTAGGCAGAATTGCCTAGGCAGGCAATTCTACACCAGACTATCCAATGTCGTAATTCTAACCACACGTTTAAGAGGCACCAGCAGATTTAACATTTTGAATATCAGATTTTATAAATACGCACTACTTTGTGTTAATCTGTCACATAAAGTTCCAATAAAAACTTAGCAGTTTTTGTTCATGTTCAGTTAGCATGATTGCTTTTGCAAGCCATGGCCCAAGCACTATTCATCAGACACGTTTCCAGACAAATGGTGCTGAGAAACACGTCATCGCAGGGTAACATAGAAAATGCAATCTGACCCTGAAAAGTTGCAAAGCTCCCCTCAAACGCACTCTGTGTCTGGTTATCCATCCATTGCTTAGGCAAATAACACCAGATGATGTTTGCAGCTTGTGGCTCACAAGGCTTCTCCGTAAACACAGCAGCCGCTCCCGCTTTAGCTGTGAGAACCAAGAAGAAAGGAAACAGCTGCCGGAAATGATGAAGTCCTTTCAGGGTTACTGCACTTTAAAAGAAAATATGTCTTTGTTTCTGTGTAAAAAAGGAACAAAAAAACTTGTTTGAAACCATCTAAGCAGTATTTCATTCCCGAGGAGATGAACACATCAGAGCCATGAGCTGTCAGCACTCCATCCGCCACTTGTCAGGAGTGACTGATGTCTAGTGCCAACCCTCACCCCCATGTCTTTGTTCTCTCTCTTACAAATAACGTACACCAGCTTCAGCCTGGCAGTCTTGCACACTCCCCAAACATGGACGTTTGGGGAGTGACACTGCTGGCTTCACGCCCTGAGAGGAGCACAGAGGAAGATGGACAGGCAGGAGCTGTCAACAGGGAGGCAGGCCCACCAAGTTAGCCTTTCACTTCAGCACAAGGCATCAGCTTGGCCACAATTAGATCCAACCGTAATTATCTCAGCACGAGTCGCTCTGCCTAATCAGGGTGTGAACTGTTGGTTGATCTGGAGAGGATGTTGCTAATGGAGAGGCTGCTGCTTCTGCTTAGCCTTTAGACAAAGCCTACAGTAGAGAAAAAAATGTTTTGAACAAAACTTTACATCTCTTGGGAACAACATTCATTTTGTGAAAACAACTTATTATTAAACCAAGTCGTTTCTCCCCTCAATGTCACCAGACAGCCTGTACCATTCTACGTAATAGTTCTAATTTCTCTCCACTGCTCTGGAGAGATGGTTTCTCCCATTGAAGTGAATTTCAACTGGACCAATCATCAAAAAGAAGAAAATATTGTGAAGAATGACATTGATTTTCTGCACTGTTTTAGAATTGTAAAATAATCCATCATCTACTGCAGCTAAACTAACATTAACAATTTAAAAGAAATGTTGAAAACAGTAACGATTTGCTCACAAGTACAGATTTAATAATGTCATACAGCATTTAAGTGGATTTTAAGTTGGAGTGACATTTGTTATAAATGTTGAAAGATTAACTCAATAAAATGTAACTCCTCATTTGGCATTAGCAGAAGAACACCAGCTACGTTTTCAGGTTTTCTTGCTAGTAACAACAAAAGCAAAAAGTAAACATATCTTTTGTTTTTGTTCTTACAATAAAATTTATGTTAATATAAGATAAAATGATGAATAACACATGAAATACAGGAAAAAAGATTCAAGTTTCCTTTCGCATTGACTCCTCCAGTCATGGGACAAGGAATGTTTCGCTACAGGCTGATGTCAGCAAACAGTACAATCTAATACCAAAAAGATATTAAAATTAGGGAATTGTCTTATGAACCAAAGTATACCATTTTAAGATTATCTTAATATTTTATTTTCTGCCTGCTTGAACAACTCAGTTTTTACCTCTGGAACATTAAACAGAAAAATCATTTAATTGAACTGAATTGAACCATAAATGACTCACATGAGTTCCAGCTCTGTCTTGACTCGGCGCCGTTCCACCTACATGTCCCTCGGCTGTTACAGCTCGTCTCGGTGGATCGTCGCCACGTTCCTCTGTTATCTGGTTGAAAGTGCCTTACTCTGCGTTAAACCCACTTATGTTGCTTTTAAATTCTACACTGACACCACAACATTAATAATACATTTCACACTTTCTAAGCTGTGACATGATAGATCTTTAGATCTTCATGATATTAACGGATGTTTTGGCATTTATACACTCACTGTTCTGGATGATTAGGATTGATCTGGTAACAGATTTTTTTTTATTTCATCCATTAATAAATAGATTCAATGCAATGTAAAAAAAAAAAGGCACATTTTTTGTTTCAAACTTTTGCCTTAAGGTCTTACATGAAATAAAATTTAAAGTGACGTTTGGTTTTGTTTTCTTTACCTTCCACTTCAAAAATCATTAACTTTAAAGTCCTGTTAAAATAAAAAGAGAGGAGATATTTCATTTAGGGTGTTTTCACACCAGCCCTGTTTAGTTCATTTTAATCAGGCTCTAATTCTGGTCAATATATTTCATCCTTATATTTATAAGGTTTAAGATGCCTTTTTTATATTTTTACAAATTTTAACAGCGGTAATTATGTAATTTTTAATTATTGACCAATATAAAACAGCAATTTGCTTATTACTCTCTTGCATCTTGACAGAAACCAAAGTGTATAGATTTATATGAAGGGAGAATACATATTTTACATATCAGAACACGAGCAATTTCCTAAGCTTTAATTTAAACCATATTTATGGAAATCAGGTAATAAGGAAGCTGCGACCATTTTTGTGACAGATTCCTGCTCATCCCACATTGGAACAGCCTGGGAATGGAGTCTGCAGCAGCTGCTACCGTTAGCGGTTAATAGGCCAAATGTCCAAACATTAATGTATATCAATGGAGAGGGCAGATTGGTTGGTTTGACTCGGTGCAGTGAGAAAGAGGACCACATCACCTGAAAATGCAACAAATGTTGCAATTCTGGGTCACAATCTAACTGAGTCTACTGGACTATCCAGTGTGAAGCACCTTTAGTATGAATCCATATTAGTCTGAGGTGGAGTTGCCAATTTTCTGCTCTGCTTTAGAAGTGCAGTCAGCTTGTGGTTGTAGTTTGGTAATAGCAGGAAGTAAACAAAGCTATTCAGTCCATGTTGACCACGCTTCCAAAAATTAAGCAGGTAAAATCAGAGTTGGAGTGTTTAACACTTTTCAGCCATCTTGATTGCACTTGAGGAAATTGTAATCTGTCAGAGTACTTGGTAATAGGATATAAAACTGATCTCGCTAAAACAAAAAAGTTTCTTG
>CAEGAF010189329.1:0-50830 GCA_903067075.1 Micropoecilia bifurca | reverse complement strand
AAACTACAGGATTGCTCTGGTTGCTCCAGTTTTCCTACACAAAAGCCCTACGAAAAAAAAAATCCTTCTCACCCTCCGTGGGTGGTCTCTCTCGTTCATCCTCTGAGCTCGGGTCCTCTACCAGAGGCCTGGGAGCTTGAGGGTTCTGCGCAGTATCTTGGCTGTGCTCCTGGGATCTGTTTTAGGCACTGCTCCAGTTTATATATATATTTAAGGCGTGGTCCTGCTCCCGAACCTAAATGAACAAGTTAACTCCATTATGTGCCTAGAAAATGCGACGGTATATATATGGAGGCAGTCAAATTAACACCATGTTTCTCATTTCTTTACATTGCAGGTTCCGCCGGGGGGATCCTAAGCGAACCGGGATATTCTCAAGATGCATTTATCCCTGAAGACGAGTCTTCACTTGCAGGCCCTCCATCATCATCATCATCATTCTCCTCCTCCTCCTCCTCCTCATCATCATCATCATCACCCCATTTGTCTAATTCATCCCTCCATTCCTTCATCCCTCCTTCTTTTCTCCCTCACCACTCCCTAACCCTTCCTCCCCTCCCTTTTTCTTATCCTCAATAAATATTTAAATCTGTATTCTGTTGCGTGGTCCTTGCTAGTGAAGTACCATTTTATAGCACAATCAAGTAACTATGTTGCGTTGACTTGTTGTAAAAAGGCTGTATATATCAAACATAGCTCAAAAGAAATTTGACTTTGCAATTTAAAGCCTGGAATTTGGGCCTCTGTCTCTTTCAGAAGCTTCTGCTCTTATTTTGTCCATTAAGGCATTTACAACGTCATTAGGAGCATTGCACTATGAAGTACTTATGATCAACTCAGCAGATGCACATGTGTTTGCTAATTGCTGCTGCCACTAGTCTGAAGGAGGTGAGTGGCGGGGTTGCTGGGTAGTGGTGCTCGGTGAGGCTGAAGCTCGACTTGGAGACTACAGCTTAGAGTAAGAGCTGTGTGGAAAAGGAGTATTCAGTGAGAGTAAGCAGCCCCTGAATGGCTGCCATAGGAGATTCAATCATTTCTCAAGCAAATATAAAATATTGACAGCAACACTCCAGGTATTTTCTTTCATGCGGGAATAACATAAAATGATGTAAAGCTAAAAAAAGTCAATTTTACAAAATACCTCCCATTTAAAGACAAAACCTCCCCTCACCCATCTTTGACAGTATACAAAATGTTTTCCGTATAACGTTTAAGTAAAAAATTTGCAGCAGAAAAGCAGTGGGATACAAACGTCTGGGAGCTGAGGTCTCAGAAAAAAACTTTCACAGCAATCTTAGAAATAATTCTAAGAATATTTTTTTTCTAAGAAATTATTTAAGGTACTTTTGTTTGTCATTGACTTAGGCAGATGGATAATACCCAGAATGCTTTATAGGCACAAGCTCGTTAAAATAAAATGAAATTAAATGACAGGAGAGAACCATTTTAAGTCAGAAGTTTGGAATGATAAAATCTCTGGAAAAATGGTGCAGTCCAGTTCATTTCTTTGTGGTTCTGAATTAGAAAGTAACAAGGTAATTAATGTCCAAAGTGAAATGTCAAAAGCAAACCAGAGCACACCCTTGCAACTTCAGGACAGGCTTAGCTAATGCCACCCTTGCCAAGTTATTTATATTTATGAGGCGCATGAGAAATAATCATGCCAATGTTTGGCCTGCTTTACTCAATCATGAACAAGCATAGGAATGCATATATTAGAAGTTGTGAGCTTTTGTGTGAGGTAAAAAAAAAGCTCACAACATTACACAGATCCTCTTTTCAATTGTAATATACGGTTGGTTGTGTTAAAAAGAAAACGGTGCATTTAAAAAGGGAAAATTTCCAGCATGCAAATCCACAAGGAACACTGCCGTTTGTTCCAAAGGGAAAAATAGCAGCGTCTGCAATTTTTCTCAGATTCTCAAACCATTAATGTATGAACCAAAAAAAGATTGTTTTGAAGATTTAGCTTTGTGAATTACTAAAGTAATATTTAGTTGTTTTTAATTATTCTTTGTTATTCGTGGTGAATGGGGTGAAACATCCCATGGCACAATATTGGCAATGATTTAGATGATGATCTGGGTTATTTTATGATCTTTTGGATAAGTAATTGATGCTCTCTGCTCCTGGTAAGGCTAATCAAGGTTCAACATTTTCTCCATTCACAGACAATTGCTTTCACTGTGGTGTGGTGCAGTCACCGAACCTTAGAAATGCCTTTTAAAACTTTCTCCAAACTGATAGTCCTTTTATTTTTCATGTGGTCTCAATTGTTTTTGTTTTAGATTTGTGCAGGATGTGTTGCTTTTGGCCTACTTCATGTTGTAAGACAGGTTTTTTTTAATGATTTTGGGAATCTACAGGTTTGGCAGTTATAGTTGATAGTTTTTTTGAGTAAATCTAAACCAAAGTTGCGGTTATTTACAGATATATCATGTTTTAACAAATCTTCAGCCTAATGGCATAATTGCCTAAGTCCCAATTTTAAAAAATAAGACTTAGGCGATTATGCTATTAGGCTAATGAAATGCAATTTGAAGCTATGAAAAATGAAAGATACAATATGCTCTGATCCCAGACTAAATCTACCAGCCTTCACTAACGGACTCACCAGTTATGGACAGAAATATAAAGACAAACGTTTTACTATTATTGTGTACATGGAATGGTATGTACTAATACTGTAGCACAGAAGCTGATACTGATGAAATCTCAAGAGATTAATCTGACATGTATAACAAAAACAAAAGTGAAAAAGTTTTTCTTTCATAGCAATGTCATTCACGTATTTCATCTGCTTCTGATTTAATATTTAATAGCAAAGAAAATAATTTAATAGCAAAGAAAATAAGCACAACCAAGATGATTATTAAGCAACGTGCACTTTCAAACCCGCAGGCAATTTTTATTTATACACGTTGTTCGCCAACATAATTAATTTTAAGTTGTTCCACTCCTCGTCCTCCTCTACAAAAAAAAACTGCATCTCCTTCACCTACAAATCATCCACTCTCCACGTGTCAGCAAGAATGCGTCTTTATGTTATATTTACTTCACCTGTGGCCTATCTAGGCCAGCTGAGTGCTCTCAAATCTGCGCTTGCATCCATCAAGTCTAAGAATCGTTGACTGGATGTGACGCACTCTAACCCCTCTGGACTCCTGCCACTGGTCTCATTACACACAGACTGCTGCAGTTGGACACACACACAAAAACACACACACGCAAACGCACATTCCTCCTGCTCACCGCTGGCTTTCTTGCTGCAGCTGTGCGAGTTGGTGAAGACGCCTGAGAGCCTTCTCCTGTTTGCGCTGGTCCTTCCATGATTTTGAGGCCACGTTGCGAACAAACTCTCTGTGCTGCAGTTCCTTTAACCTCTGCGGGAAGCGGACAAATAAAGGGGGTGGGTGATAGGGGAGGAATGAAGATGACAGAGGGAAAGGAGTGCGAGAGAAATTAGTTTTAGAGGTTCTCTGCATGCAGCTGTCTTTCAAAGCTGTCAGTGAGCTCTGGTTGCAGATGTTCTCCCCCAAAGCTCATGGGCAATTAACTTCATTCAGCTTGGGGAAAAAATGTTTTTTCCTTTAACACACAGCTTGAGCCCAAAACACTACCAAACAGCGAAGAGCGCCCTACAGAAGCAGTTCACAAGAAGGAGTCATTGATGCTGTTTCTGGGGCTTTTTTGACTTTAATTTGTATTTTACTCACTTTAAAGCAACCACACACCTTTACATGAAATAATCAGCCTCCTTGCAGCTTAGTTTAAGAAAATTGCTCAATTGATTACTGCTTTGGAAACAACCACAAATATTTGTTAGTTGTTCTCAAAAATGCCTATCAAAAATTTTAAATAAAATGAAAATTGAAGAAGTCCACAACTGTAAAATAAAAATAGATGGCAAATCCAGAATAAAAAATATTTATGAAAAGCAGAACAAAAAAGACATTCAATTGGAGCCAACTCAGATGTAAAGTAATCCAGCAGGAGCAAAGTAGAACAGCAGCGCTTTGTTCCATTAAAGTCTTGACATGTTTTGGTATTTTATTTTCTAAGAAATTAATTTCTTTTCTTTTTGATGGTCTGCTGTGAGGATTTTCCACGGTGTGCTTCTTTATTGCTTTTTGCTACATAATGCCACCTTACTTTGACTGCAACACAGACGTTGTAGAGCTGCTGACCATAATTTGATTGTGGTGTTAAATGATTACTTTCTTTTGGTGAAGACTAATATTTAATTTTTGATGCAGAGCCAATTACATACAGTCCATATCAAATCAGGTATAACACAATGTAATCAAATCTACTTTATCATGAAATTACAAATGGCAACAGACCAACTGTAGTTATGCTAAGATTAAATAACAAATACTAAATAGAAAGTCTCGAATACTTGAAATTTAATTAGATTTTTATTTGTAAAATAAATAAATAAATAAAAGTATGTATTATTTTTTCTGCTTTTTGATTAGAACTACTTTGTGATGGTCCTTAAAATTGAATTCCAACAAAATACATTGAAGTTTGTGGCTATAATATGACAAATGATATAAAGAAAAGAGTTCCTTCCTTTCATTTTTCCCCCGAGGAGAGAACAGTATTCTCATTATACGATTAGCTTACCTAAAAAAAGAAAGAAAATGGTTTACCTTCACACGCGGACAGCCTACATCAGGCAGCGAAACTCTAAAAGGTCACTATGCTCCATAATGCATTTTAAAGCCATATCGGAGAATCCAAACTGTTTTTGGAGGGGAAGACATAATTTGTTCAGTGCTCTTAGAGGAGGAAAAAAAGATATGCTTGCTTAAAATGTTATGCCGTCAGGTTTTCAGGGTTTTTATGGATTGTGAAGGGCTTAAAATAGACTCCTTCATTATTCCTGCACATTGAATAAAAGTGCTAAAGGGGAACAAGTGACTTACAATGTTTTGCCAAAAGGGCTTTGACAAACATCTGTATGTGGGAGTGAGATGAGGTATCATGTCTGCTGGTTTGATAATGTCAAACACAGATAAAAACAAATGCATGAGGCATTTGGAGGTGAGGAGATTGGAGAAGGTGTGCGGCCAAAATTAAGTTTTTTTTTCCTAATGTGGTAGATCCATTAACTTGGTCATATCTATGTGGGTGATACTGTGTGTTACAAGATTGTGTGTTTATGTGAGGGTATTTATGTGAAGCTGTAGCAATGGGTGCACTGGTTCTTCCAGGGAAACAATGATTCATGCCCCTCACTCTGGTTTCCTTTTCTGACATGCTTTAATCCTTCTTTTATCCATGCTTGGCAGGTGTGTGTGTGCACAGACTTTTTGTCTCGGTGTACGTTTGAAGGGTAGGGATGCGACTCAGGAGTTTGGGAATAGATGCAACCTTGTGCACTGCTTTTTCTCTTGCTTTCCAGTATATTTTATTTTTTCTTCCCTGTGAACTCAGGGTTTGTTTTCCTCCTATATTTGTGAATTGAATGTTGAGGTGTAATTTCCAACAGGATTACTCCAGATGTACTTTTAGATTGTGTTACACTTATTATCTGCCCATACAATACATGTCGCACACATGCACTCATCAGATTAGCTCCTCACTCATCAGATTTATTTATATACTCACTCATTTTTTGCAAGCTGGATTTAATGCAGGAGCTGACAGTTGTCAGGTTAATCTCAGCTGAGTCTTACACAAGCTGGTGTCTTTTTACATTATCGAGTGATGCCTAACCTCCCACTCTGTGCTCAGTGAGGATAGCTGTATGCGTGTGCCACTAGGACTACGGGTTTTAGATCTCTGATACATGTGGATGCATGCGGATGTTCGTCATTTGTGTGGCTGTGAGCAGTTATGATGCCAAGCTTATTCTGTGGGTATTATTAATCATGCTGAATTAAAGAGGCGTATATGATGAACAACAGTGGTTTAAAAAAAAAAGAAGGAAGAAAAGGTTGGAGTCTCTGCGCTAATACTGTTTGTAGCAATCAGTAATTTAAACAGACCAGCCTACGAGAGAACAAATATGTGAAAACAAATACTTAATGCTCTTCTCTTATAAAAACAAAGCATGCAAACTAGTACTTTGCAAGCACAGAGACCTTTAGTAATCAATAGAATCCAATGAAGTTTATTGAGAACTAAAATGGACAAAGAAGAGAAAAAAGTAAGGTGGTTAAAGAAAAAACTAAAAACATACAGCTGATGGACAATTTTGAAACCAACATCTGCTGTTTTCATAAAATAAGCATATAAAAGGAGGTTTTGTGGAGGTGGAGCTCCAACATCTCCAACATCTTTAGTATCTCATTATTTTTTTTGTTCACTCAACTGGAAAAAAAAATAATTTTGTAGTTGCTATACCTCTAAAGGTTAACCTTGAGACTGCTCTAAAATAAAAATGTCTCATTACGTCTTTTAGCCATCTGGCTGAGGTATGTCACCTTTCTGACTTCTGAAATAATTTAACATGCACACTGATAGAACTCAAAGGATTGGGCAATAATTACACTCTGGAACCATTTAGGCACATACATATTACAGGTTTTTGTCTCAAAGAATTTGTTTGCATTACCAAACTTTAAATTTGACAAATTCATTTCAAATACTTGTCCTGGTCCAGAATTTTAGATATGTACTAATGTTTTATGTTTATGTTAATTTGTATTTGTTTTGTGGTGTCAACACGTTTAAGAAATGCTCAACTATGGATGAGGGAAAGTTGGTTCCAATCCACTTGGAGAACACAAGGGGTGACGGTTTTGGAAGGCATTAGAGGAGACATGCTAATGGGCTGATTGCTTTTTTCCCCCCAAAAAATAAATGCAATGTATAAAAGATCAATGCATATAATCAGCAGTAGAGACCGATAAAGCCCTGCATTCAGACATATTTACCCTGGAATCGATGACTAGAAAAAGGAGACAAAGCAAACGCAATCAGCTTCTATTCACCAAAGCCAATACTCCTGCAGGGAAACTGTCTTCAGCTAGAATTTCATCTGTTGTCTGCTCTGCAGGCAGAGTGTACATGCATCCTCTTATTTCTGCATGTGTGTGTGTGGAGGTGTGCGTGTCCGTGTGTGTGTTCACACAGCACCCCTAGCTGCTGTCAGCTCAGTGCCGCATGCAGCTCGTTTCATGTGCCTGCCGTCGGCTAAAACAAAGCATTAACATTGGCCTGCAGTTGCCTCAATTCATTTCCAAAGAACAATGACAGAGGAGGAACGGCCCCTATTCAATGTTTATTTCATGATGCACAGTGTGGGCGTTCAGAAGTGGGAAGCGCTTTGGCTTGGTTGAGAGATCGCCTTGTGTTTGCGGACAAGTGTACAAGGGTAAGTGCATGTCTGAGCGCTTTAGCACGCAAGTATATGTCTTGGCATGACAACAGATGGCTTTAGGAGAATGGGCTATCAGCAGAACCTTCAGCTTGTTAGTCCAAACTGGAGGTGAAGTGGATGTAGAAAGAGGAGAAAACCTTTGTCTAATGGTCCTCTGACTTCAACTTATCCAAATCACAATAACAAAGCTTTGCTTTAATCATAATTAACAACAACATGGTATACTTTACAATGATTATTTGTTTTTTCAAGAAAGCATAAAGTAAGGGAAGAATAAATAAAAATCATTCTCGTGTACTAGATGCATAGCAATTAGTTTTAAAATTTGGGCTTGAAGGGCAGAAGGGAATATTCTTGTGTAATAGACTTGTGGCTTAAGAACTTTACATATAATTATATTTTTGTATTCCAGTTGTTCTGATAACTGCTTATGTGTCCATTGCTTGAACTATTTTTCATTCAACTTTAACATTTTCCTCTTTGGTGTTCTTCTTTTTTTTCCAGCTCAAGCTCATCACAAGAGAAGACTAAAGTTTTCTCTTTGTGTTCTGCAGGAAATAGGACAAACCAGCAGAGTGACTATGAAAGATAGTGAAGAGCTGGATCTCGGTTAAAGGGCCAGCTCATAAAATAAGAGTGGGATTTATGCAAAAAATGTGCTAAAGTTGGAGTTAACCTTTTTTTGTAAGCGGCTGTATAATGGACATATAACTACGTAAAGACGTAAATAATTAAGAGATGCAGGGATGGATGGAAACTAAAGATTGTAGTGTGATGTGCTTTAGACCTAAAGGGGATTAATGTTTATATAAAGCAATAGCTTAATGTTTTTTTTCTGTTAAGGGGTTGAAAATGTGAGTTATCAAAAATATTTCAATAAAGTACAGTTATAAAGTATTTCCGATATGGCAAGCTTAAGTCCTGTATGTTTTTGATGCATCTCAACTACTTTATACTTAATCCTTTTCGAGTTCTTTCATCAGAGCAAATCTTTTACTTGATTAATACGAAATGAAGCAATCGGTGTATTAAAATATAAATCCAAAGAATAAATTCTGTAACACTTTGTATAGCAGATGATAGAGAAAGAAGTGCTACAGTTACCACACTCTTTCTGCTGGTAAACAACCAATTGGACAGACTGTCATAGTAATAATAGCACAGCTTTCCATCAGCATGTAAAAATGTTATAGTAACACATCCAAATTCTACTCTAGGAAATCAAAAAAAGATGCCCGTTTGTTTGTCTATATGTTGCCAGATCGAGTGGAAGTGTTGCCAGGTGCATCTTTCTGTACCTGCTTGTGCGCATGGTCGTAGGAGTTGATGTGGTTGTCAAACTCCTGATGTCGCAGGTACTGCTTGTCACACAGTTCGCAGTAGAAAAGCGATTTCAGATCCTCGACCGAGCAACCCAAAGCCCTCTCCGTGCACTCCTGGAGGGAGAAAGATAGAAACGTTCAAAATGAGAGCGTAAGGGGTTAGAGGGGCATGGAGAGCGAGAAGTGGAGCGAATGGCAGACTGTTATCCATTTACAGCGAATCTGCATCCCAGAGACTTCAGCAATAATAGCCTCTACATGAGTTCTGCATAAAACTGTTAAACGACATCCTATTAGAGAGAGTTGCCTTTACTGGCACTGCTGGAGGCTGAGCAAAGACGCTGAATCCCCATGCTTATGGCAGCTTGAGCCTGGGGGTAGACATTTAACACAGCCACAATAATATTAAACCTCCGTATGTACCGTGATGGCAAATACAGAGAGTCCGACTGTGGAGGAAATAACATTGGGAAGACAGGAAGCATAGCCATCTGAATGGTACAATTTAGAGTTCTGTTCAGTGGGAAAATCGTGGATATGAAGAAAAAAATGTTTCAATGCACACAAATAGGTAGGCAGAATTGCACAAGGACAGAGATATACACACAGTCACACATGTGCTGTGTAAATGGCATTTGGACCCGAGGGGATAAATTGCCTGTCTGCATGCTCGCATCAGCCAGCAGGCCTTCTTGGACCCAGAAACTTGCACAGTGCTGTCTGTGTACAATAGGTGTGTGCACTTGTTTGTGTACTGCTGTGTCTGAGTGTGTATGCATGTGTTGAGGTGTGTGTGTGCATTCATGCCATGCTCTGCTTCAGAATGTAATTTCCCTGAGGCTAGGGGCTGCCAATAAACACTATTGAATTCTGTTCTACACTGACATGATGGGAATTTAATTTGAGGTTGTCACTTCTTTCTCTCATTCTGCCCTTTTTTCCTTCCCTCTGTCCATTCTCTTCCTCCACACATTCCCCAGTTTTCTTCTTTTTACGCTCCTCCTTTCAGTCAATTAATTTTTTTCTTTACTTCACCTCTCCCTTTTATTTGCTCTGTTTCCATGTTTCCTACTTCCTGTTGCTCTTCTTTTCTGTTTGTGAAGTCCTGGGTCATTCAGTGAGAGATTCTTTTGGCACCAATTGACTTCAGTAAACACCAGTTCAGACTCCAGAAATTGGGCACAGTTATGTACCAAAAATATTTTGTACATGTGAAGCAATCCTTGTTACCTCGTAGAATAAAATGCCTGAGTAAGATGGGTTTGTGTGTTTGTAAAGAAGCATCTATGAGTGTTCAAACAACTTGTGTTTATGATGTAGTCCTGTGTGAATCTCTGTCTCAACATGATTAAACACCTCAAGAGGATGAATCAAAACAGCTTTTGTTGCATTTGTAGATGGGGCTGATCCAATTAGACTCAATACTGAGGTCATTTTTGGATTGGATATCGGACTGAGGTCACCGATCTACTTGCAAATCCAGACTCCATTGTGTTATGCAGCTGTTCAGATTTCAACTGAGAATACTCTGGAAGTTTAAGCCATTAGTCAAAAAAAAGTTGCACTTAAAATGTATATAATCTGATGTTTCAAAGACATAAATGGAAATATATATTTTTTAAATTTGACGTGTTGCTGAAGTTTCAAACTAATGCAGTCAGTTATGACAGCCTGCAGTGAGTTGACGATTTGTAGCTGCAGAATGTGTCTCGCAGACAAAACACAGGACAGATGTTCGCTATGTATTTTGTGCAAATAGAGTAGCGAAAGTTCTCTGAACTTAGTAGAAAACAGAAAGTGGCTTTATTTAGTATTTTTTACTTTACTTTCATCTGCCATAAATCATGACAGATTTGGAAATATCAATACTACGGAAAACCTTTACCCAAGGTGGGGATGTTTAAAATTTTGAAATTACATTAAGATTGTTGCAAGACATTGCGACCTTAATGGTTCCAATTATCCAATCTGGCGGGGAAGTGGATGCAGTTCAGAAAGACGGTGCTCTGCGGCTCTGCCTGGCTCACGGCTCAATCTAAGGGTTAGATTATCCTGAGCTAACTCTGTAGCTGTGCTGCTATAAGCTTAGGCTGCTGGCAGACCGACTTATCACTTTTCTTCACTCTGCTACTTCCTTCTACTCTTCAATTTGTATTATTTGCTGATAATTCATATGTTGAACTTTATGTTTTCTCAGTTTTTTTGTCTCTAATGTAAGCTATGTTGGTTTGGCATTCTGTTTTGGCTGCTGTCCTGTCCTGTTGGAGTATATTGGCTGAAATAATGCTGCCAGCAACTAAATATTCTCTCTCCTATTTAAACTTTTTACTTTTCATTAACATAGAATTAACTACTATGTCTGTCAATCTGTTGCTTTTTTGAGTTTTCTGCTCTGTATTCTTAAACCTTCAGTCAATCATGGCAGACGGCTGCTGGTACACAGCCAGCAACTCCTTTTGGAGGTTTCTTGCTTTGAACAGTGAGGTTTTCCTCTCCACTGTCACTACATACATGCATGATAGGAGGAATTGCTACAGAGTTAGTGACATAATGCAAGCAATTTGCTACTGTCTACTGCTGGGCTTCTTTAGACAAAAAACTTTTTAAGCTAATTTGAATTTGAACTGAACTTAAACACTGTTTGATTAGTAGAATTAATTGGAATGTACATGATTGAGCAGAATTACTTTTTTAATGAAGTGCCTTGAAATGATGTGTTATGAATTGGTGCTGTATAAATAAACTGAATTAAGTTGAACAGAATTTTCTAAAACCTTAAATTCTCATGAATTACATTCTGCAAAGCTACAAAGCTTAAGTAGAAAATCCTTTTTTTTTTTTTTTGCCACAAACGAACACCTACACACATTTTATCCATTTCTTTTTAACCGAATACGCACACATCATGGTAAAGACAGCTTGATCCTTAGTAGGATCAAGCTGTCGGTCAGTTTCTTATACACATAATAGGTGAAAAGAAGGAGTGGACTGACAGGAATCTTTCAGACTGAAATCAACCCTGGTGGAACTGACACATATCGATCCTTTATCTCTTGAAGTGTGTATGTGTGTGCCACGATATTGATCTGACCTGCAAGCTTAAGTCACTTCCAGGAAATGATCCAATCACAGAGAGAGAGACGGCAGTGATGAGGCAGAAACAGTGTTTGTGTAGATGCTTTATAGAAGTACGTGAATATGATGTATTTTTGGTCTGGCCTTTCCTTGGGATATACTTTAACACCATCCTCTCACTTCCCTGCATTCTGTCAGGATAATTACTTTTAACAATGAAATATAGAGAGGAGTGTACACACGTGGGAAAAAAAAATGAAAAGGTGCGAACGCATCAAAACAGAAATGTGTGTATGTGTGTGTGAGTGTGCACTCATGAGTAATTTGTTTGTGTCAGAGGCACCCTGGAAAACCATTTTTCTGGTGTACACCGGAATCAAACATGAGAACTTTAATTGGCTCTGAAGACGCAAACGTCTTGTGATTTCTAACCCTCACCCCGCACGCTGACGAGCTTAAACCCATTTATGGAACTACATCAGCTGTAGGAGCATCCTAACACACACTGAAGCTTGTCCAATAATACACAGTCTGTCAACCTGAAATGCCAGAGCCAAATTAATCCTGACCTCAATTTTCCTCACTAGTGTAAATCTATTCTCATCTAAGCTACATTGATATATTTGCAGGCTTGAATGGACATCGACTGTGTCATGTTTTCTGATTGTTTTTGCAGGCTTCTGAATGTTAATCTGCTTCAATATTACTTGCTTTTTTTCTTATCTGAAGTCTGTCGAGGAAATGACACTTTAATTTCTGAGACTGACATGACTAAGAGTCATCACTGAATCTAACCAAAGTATCCGAAAAGATGCATGTCATTTAATATTTCCAGGTGATGTGTAAAAGAACGGCTCCTGCTTGTTTTACTGAGATAATCAGTCAGTCATTGCAAGCGTTGGCAGGAAACTGATGACACACAATATATTATTCAACAGCTCACAGAGAAAAAAATAAGCTGATGTATTTCTGGGAATTTTCATAACTGCAACTGCATTAGCACTATTTTATTTAATTTAAACTAAATTAAGGACAATTTTATTAAAATTTTTAGGATTGGTAATATTTCAATAAGACGAGATGTGATGGTGGTTCAGGATATAACTACTTCACAGAAAGTAAAAATGTTTAGTAAAAATGAGAAATTAATTGTGCTGTTAGAGAGGTTAGGAAGATAATTCAGCAGCAGTGAAAAGTACAAAAACATCATAGTTGGTCAATAGCAAAGGTTTTGACAGTATTTAAAACATGCTAAGGACAAATTTCCACTTATGATTTTGTTCAACTTAGTATTAGCACCTCGGTGACAGTTGCTTATTTGATGCCGGTGTTGTCAGGGGAGGTTGTTTTAACATTTGTGATTATTATCTACAATAATTATAAGTTACATCATTAAAATTAACTGCATATATTCAATATGTGCTGTCTTCACATTCTTATTTTATAAAGCAAATGTCAGGCAAGCATATCTAACTCCAGTCTGTAAGAGTCTGCATGCTTGTTTTAAATGCTAACGCACCTGAATCTAATGAGTGGTTAATTATGTGGTCCCTGCAGATTTTGGTGACATACAGAGAAAGTAATTTAGCCCTTAACTCAGCTGTGTGGGAGAGGAGACTTATCTGAAACATGTAGGACACAGGCTTTTTATGGCTACTTCATTGTTTGTATGCATTGACAAATGTTTAGATCCTTTTATAAGTGACATTACAGAGATTGTGTATTTCAGAAACCACTGGGTCACTTGCCTTTCCACATACACGAACTTTATTTGACCTGCCATTTTTATTACAAAGGCTTTAATATGATGTCGGCCCAGAGACACATCTATTGGATTCCCAGATAGATTGCTGCTCTAGAGGCCAGTGGCTGTGTGCTTTACACCTCTGTCTGTCACTTTGCATTGCACTTGGAGATGTATGTCTTGGATGCAGTTGCTCAGCAATAGTAACGCACTCCATCAAGCTCTCTACACACTGTTCCTGAGATAATTTCTTTCCTGAGATACTGTAATTTCAAGGCCGCATGAAGTTGCTCCCACTTTGTTATACCACTAAAAGGTCATGGTGGGATGTTTATTTGCAATGAAACTTTATGACTGGGAATATTTTAAAGGTGACATCCTAACATGGTATGCTAGAATTCATTGACCCCCCAGAGAGCAAGCCAGTTTCTCGCAAATATTTGTAGAAGCAGTTTGCGTGTGTGGCCATGGGAGATAAATGAACATATTAATTCAATGATTTGGAAGGATGACCTTTGGCAATGTAGTGTTTATCTGGACTAAAGTAGTGTGTTGGCAGTTTCAGTTTGAGTTTTTTAAAATTTGATCAAATCAGCTAAAGCTGGGAGCTCATACCTTAATTTAATTTAATTTACATTTTCCACAAATTAACTGTAATGAGACCCTTCTGCCTAAGGTTAGGGAACATTTATAGATTATAACTTTATAGCTTGATTTCAATGTAATCTGAACTGTCATATTAAGCTGTGGCAGAAACAGTAAACAATCAAATAAAAACAATAAAATATAAAAGCAGCATTAAAAATAAAGTGAATAACATTTTTGTCCTTTGGAGGTATGTTCTCTGCTTTTCAGGTGTTTAGTACTGGTGATATTTTAGGTCAAATATATAACGGTAAATCCTTAAAGGTTTGCAAACTGTGAAGCACCACTGTACGCTAAGCCCTTACAAGTAAAGATGAGGTGTAATCCCTATTCCTTTCCACCCCATGGACTTACAAAAAGAGGTTTGTGATAAGGATACACAGTATTATGTGTTCTGCCTACCAAAGGGGTCCTTGGGGAAACCTCCAGGCAAAACCGAAGTCATTCATCTCATGAAGTACCATCTTCTTTTATCTCAAAGCCCCAGCTCATATCAGAACCAGAAACCTTTGCTTCATTTGGGAGATAAATGCGCCTTCTTATCTCAGTAGGTTCATCGGCACCAGAGGCATCTTGAACATGGCTCTTTCACCATGTTAACACAAATGCGCTGATAATCAACATTTAGAGAGGATATGTGCTAAATGCCTGCAACGTATCAGTTTGAACTCCAAAGGGCAGGTTTTCATTTCCACAAATGTCTCCTAAAGTATCCAGGAAGCTTGTCTAGGCATCGATCCAAAAGTTGACTAAATATATCTCTGGTTTATATATTAGTATATCTTAGGTCACATGCAGTTGTTAAATAAAAAAGATTTAAAAGGTTGTTAAAAAAGAAATACTTGAGAGTTGTAATATCCATCTATCCATCCTTCCTATATTGACATAAAATTGCCTTAATAAAAGGGATGCTTCCACACATCAAATGCTTTGCAACACCCAATGTTTCAGAGAATGGTTTAGAAAAATAGTTTAAATGTTGCCAGGCTGAAGTACCGTATCGTCAATTAAATGATCCTGATTATCTGAAAATAGACAGTCTCTGTGCTCTGAGCACACAGAGCGATGATATGACCAAATCCATCAAAGTGTTTGATGGAAATTTATTGCAGCTGTTTGTAGATTCCCTCTCGGGTTCTGAATTCGGCATCTTTGTTCTTACACTTCTCAGATCCCCCATTGAGCGGGATCCTGTTTGGGCCCCACTGAGCAAAACCATGCTGTGGCAATCATCTGTTCTCTTGATACTAATGTCTTATCCTTCAGGATTGTTAGGACTTTCTGTGGCTCTGGCTTCGGCTGTGTCCTCTCCTTCAATGTTTCTAGCGCTGCGTTCCTCACCTGCTGAAAAAGATCTAATACATTTCCTTCTTTTCTCTCTTTTATTACAGTTTCCCGATGGTTGATCCGTTTACTTTTAACCAATTACATTTTAACATCTAATTATGTAATTTAAACTTAGTTAACTCTTCAACATAATTTTGACCTTTTAGGATTAGAGATCTTAAAAGCTTTGAAGAGTCTATAGAATCAGCCAACTATTGTATTTTATCCTTGTTGAGAAACTCATCTTGTAGATATCTTATATTGGTGCTCACAGCAGTTTTGTTGATGAAATTGTTCAATGAAATCCTAAAAAAAACTCAATCAAGATTGAAAACGGAAAAATCACCAACTCAAAACAGATGAACACATTGTTTAGACGCTTGGTTGAATCTTAATGATTAATTCGCTGTATCTCTGGTTCCAAAAGTAGGTTTTGAAATCTCCCTCATAAATCAATCAGAAAGATAAAAAAGCATGTTTATATAATTCTCAACACAACGAAGGAGAAAAAACCCAGCAGAGTAATGCTGTTTGTGTTGTCATGACACCTCTACTCAACTGTATTTTTAACATTGCTTATTGAACAGAAAGCAAAGGTCACAACTTTTGAGATGCTGTTATTTTGTGGGTCGGGTTTGAAAATCACTGCAATTTATCACAAACAAACAGTTTTTTGAACTGTAATGTCAACCATTTTTCTTATTGACAGATATGACTATAGATGTCCGGCTCCACCAATTTCCAAGTGTACATTTTACAGGAATATAATAACAATAATACAAACTTAACTAAATGTAGCCTTTGGGAAGTCAGTTCACAGTTTTGTTCACTGGGGAAAGTTTAGGAAAGCATGACACACAGCTGAATAAGTGGTACACCTGTGTATTTGTTAGGGGATGTAAGATCTATGAATTTGCTGGCCCTGCTTCAGTCCCTTCTGCCTTAAGCATTCTGTATTACGAATAGAGAGAAGATGTTTACCTTGATGTCATCAATGATTTTTAAAAGTAAGAATGTAACTACAGGCCTTACCCCCCCCGAATCCTGTATATAAAATATTACTAATAATTCTGTACTGTCATGGTTGTTGTTTTTTTTTAAGAAGGAACCTGGTGAATGAGTGTTTTAATAAACAGACCTCAGCAGAGCACAGGAACAGATTTACATAAACAGAGTATCTGACACTGACTGACAAAACTGATGCAATTTAGATTGTAACATTTTGTTTTAAATTCCTGTCTTTCCTGAAAATATTGATAATCTCTACACTTCATTTTTTGCTTTGACCCATAAATAGCACGAGATTCCAATGGATCCAATCAGTTCTTCTGATTTTTTAAAAATAGCTCACTCTAAAGAATATAAAATATAAAGGAGTTGTCCAAGCTAAAACAAATACGATTGTGAAGCTAAATCTAGGTTTGTAAAATGTTAGAAGCGTTAAACGCTATGCTATGCCATGCTAGTTTTAAGGAATATGAAGGTATGTGAAGATCTTGGAGGAAAAAAAAGTATAAATATTACCCAATTTTCGTCCTTAATTTCCTTTTTTGTATAAAAAAGTTTAACTCCTGGCTTATATTAAAACAAAAGCGTTTAACATTCATTCTTCGAGTCAATATCAGTGAGGGACAAAAGTATTGAGTTACCTGTTCCTTTCCAGTCTACATGACTGAGTGAATAAATTATGATTTAATCAATTAAGCCTAAATAAACAATTAACATGGCTCCCGCCAGCCAACTACTCTTGAGTTAAATTGCTTCTCTCATCTCACTGGACGCTCTCTTGTTGGCTGTAATTAAATATTGAACAGTATTTTTCATGGATTGCTGGACCGACCTTAGAAAAACTGTGAGGATTCGCTCTGGGGTCTGACATGACAGATAGTTACTGCGGCACTGTATTTTGAGAGCATTTTGCCTCCTTAATTTGATGATGTTTGGATGAGACACAGAATGGGGAAACATCATTAAAACCGTTCCCTAACGCAAATTAGATGTGACTTGAGAAGAGCGAAGCAGTTTTATTTGATGAAGAGAGCAGGGAGGACAAATAGAAAACAACATTTACACCAATTACATGATAAGATATTTCTAGATAAACACAGAATCTCATTAGAGTGTCATTACAAGTAAAAAGATATTCAGAGGGAAGAAGTGAGTACAACTATTTTTTTAGAATGATGTGAATTTGCGCCTTTCCAGGCTTATTAAATATGCTGGCTTGGACATTCAGGGATGTAACTGATCAGATGGTATAATTGTTAACAGCACCCAAACATGGGTTTTAATTGCATTCTTGGTTCAGTGTTGAATTCAAAACAGAGCAGAACTAGCGAAAAATAGGACAGAACAACACTCATGCATGCATAATAAATGCAGATCTAGAGTTTGGAAGAACACAGCCAATGGTTACAAATTCTCTCTGCTCAAATATAGAAACTTCCACTGAATAAAACTTCTAAAACAGGGGGTAGAAAAGAAAACAGTAAGATCTTTATGAACATTGCAACTTTTGAAGAAACTATTCTTAGACTAAGCTGCAGTTGCAATGTCTCTCTGTAAACAACCCTGAAGTGGATTTGGTATGGTATCAATCTAAAATTTAAATGTATCATTTAAGTGTATATATATGTTTTTAGTTTGTTTTTTTCTGTAAAGGCTTACCACCAATGCCTCTCAATAGTGCTCATTAATCTGGGAAATGAGAAACACCTAGGAGGGGTTTGCAGTTTGTTAGCCACACCGTTTTTCCAGAGAACAGGAATAAAACACAGCTTGTTGTTCCACAAGCCAGCATTAACATTGGAGCACAGCCAGCTAGGGCAGGAAGTTTTAAAAGTAGAAGTTTGAAACTCTCATTAACCATTGCTTCAAATATGTTTTTCTATGAATCTTTATTATTCTTTTTATGTCATATGGCCAGAATTGTGATGTATAATTACTGTTGTTAAAAATAAGAAGGGCCCCTAAGCAGATAAAAAGTCCACATACACTTTGGATTGGCCCTCGAAGCAGCTTCAGCTTCAAGCTTTATCCCTGTCTTTTCCTAAAATGCTGGCGCAGGAGATTAATGATACAGGATTTCCTTTCTATAAATCAAACATCCCTGTTGCTTTAGTTGTAGAATAAATCTGACATCAAATTACGAGAACACGTTACGTCAGATTCACAATCTTCTTGTAATTCACAATGTCAGATTGAAAGTATAATTCTGTCTGCCCATTTTTATCACCTATCCAAGTGCTGCAGAAATGCTAGGTGTTGCAAAGATACCTGTTCATGTTGGTATTTGCAGGAATTCTCCTAATAGATTGCAAAAAGACTTCAGCTGAATTATTTGCTCACCTTTGTGGTTAGTGCACAATTAACTGCTACTTGTTCAATGATAATTCAAAAACATAAGTCCCAAATGGTATGGATGCGTTTTTGGGAGGGGCATGCACTAGTGTTGACATAGATGTAGAAGAAGCTGTGCATTAAACATACTTTAATACACAGCTACCAATTTAAATATCAATTCACCAAAAACAGTCATAAAAAGCTTGCTCCTCCCAAACCCTTTATTTTTGTGGTATTAATGCTTTCATTGTTAATATTCCCTTCGACACATTAGCAATAATTTGTTGGTGGGATGTTAGTTTCCAAATGGTGAGGATGCAGTGACACCTAGCAGCTTTTTATTCAAATGCCTGCTGGAATATAAGCTTTTTACAAGGAGCTGTTGTAATAGTTGGCTGTTAAATAAATGGAATATACTGACCCCATTTATTTGCTGCATAGGCACTGTTTGCATACCTGCTCGTATATCATTACCATTCAAAATATTCAGACCCAGAACCAGGCACTTTAGCAGGTGACATTTTGACTAACGGTATAACGTCACTTTGCCTTGGAAAGAAAAATCTGTCTTTCATTATCTTGTAAATCAAGACTGAGCTGAAAGGAACGAGGAAAAAAATATCAGAAGAGTCTGACAAACACAACCTGTAAACAAGAGACATTTGTCAATTCACAGAACTTCTAATTACCACTACGCCTTCTGAGAACAATTCAATAAACTATTCACAACTGTTTATCAAGCTCAATTAAGTCTTTAATTATCTCCACCTTCAGCACTGTAATGAATAGAAACAACTCCATCTGAAGCGACGACAAAACCATCTCCGAGCGCATTTGCTGTTTCACCCCCACCTGCCTCTAAAGCGTTCCTCTGATACTTTCTGTCAGACACATTTATTCACGCAAGTGGAGAGGCTGTGACAGCACAGGAGTCTGGCAGAGCAGCAAGGTTTCGTGCTATTCTTTTGAAGCTAGTGACAGTTGACCCACAGGCCAAATTGCTCGTTACTGTAATAACCTGAAGATGTCTGTGGCAGGCATACTCATGCACGCACTCAGACACGGAGTGCCAAGCAGGATAGCAGAGTGTTAATGAGCTGATATTTGCAGCCCTAATGCATCTCCCTCGGCTGCCTGTAATACGCCTCTGCGGTCTGCCCAACCCTTTTCTTCATCTGATGAATCTGTATCCATCTTCCTGCATCCTCTAGTCAGTGTTCTGGTCTATTTGCAACTGTCTAGTCGGGTTTGTGTGTCTGTGTGGGTGTGATAGTTTACTAACTCAATAAGGAATTTGGTCAAAGTAAGTGCATTCAGTGACCATAATTAGAAGTTTGGTGAATGTACTTTTTTGTTTTTAAAGAAAAGAGAGAAAAAAGAAAAAAGACATGGAGACATGCAACATAATGTTGCTTTTAACTTTTAATGACGAAGGTAACCAAGAAATAGCTAAAATCACCACCTAAGACAAGTTGCCACAGATTTTGTAGAGATACCAGAATGTTCTTCCAGCATGAAAATAGTGCTAAATATGGCTTACAGAAAAGCTTTTGCTTCACAACAGACACAAGTAATATATCTAAAACTGTTGCAGCAATGACCCATCAATAACATTGCTTCATCTCATGCTATGCCATGCATGTGCTCTGTCTGCACTTCAAAAAGTTCAACTCACCTCCAGATGACTTGAACTAACTCAGATTAATTTAGCTAATACTTGATTTGAACACATGGGAACATGTATATTCGGTTTTTTTATTTTTATTTTTTACTTTTATCTCCAGATTCTGAAATATGGACAAAACCTTTCAGACTAACACTAAATCAAAGGTAACATACAATGTTCTGACATAAAACTATCAACTTTATCCCAATATATCCCAATATATATTTTTGTATATTTACATCAATATACAAAATGGAGTTACATTAAAAGGCATAAACATTAGACTTGAAAAGAGGCAGCACAACATGCTCTTTCTTTTCTCACAGCATAAGATGGATTTTAGCTACTCCAGCATAAATACTACAGTAAGGATCAGTGTGACAGTAGCTTAAATAAAACCATTATCAAACATCCAAAGCAATGCTAAAATTTTTGTGACAGCCTCCCAGCATGCTGCATGTATGAATACAAGTTCCCAGGAATTCTTTCTGGACATCTCGCAGTTAAATTGGATGGCGCACTACCAAGCGAGAAGCCTGGATTTTGAACAAGTAAGACTATGGGTGAATACAGCTGAAAATCCTCAGGAGGATTGAAGGAGTGAGTATGCATGCTGATAGGAGTTGCTGCTTCACACTGTTTCCCCTGTTCTAATGTTGCCTTCCTCTAAGCTACTGATATTGTAAATTTGTCCAGATTTATGTGATGTTGATGGAGGCATAAGACAAAAATATCATTGGGGAGCCTCAGCTGCCATTCTCAACGAATAGTAAACAAAACGCAACAGCTTCTTGTGAACTTTATCCCAGATGCCACTCAGAAGAATTGTGGGAATGCATCTCCTGCAGAGAATCTCGTTTTATTGACTGCATATGGAACTACCTACTGCAGAGAAGACAGAGATTCTCTTTTTCTTCTGCATATACTCTGCAAGTCCCTGGTGTTCATGCCTGAAAACGGCTTATGTGTGAGCGAGGAGAGATCTGCAGATGGAGAAACCAAAACTGTCAAATTATTAAATCCTCTGTCCCATCACATCATTCTTAAGTGACAAAAAAAATGGGTGCCAGTGGAAATGTGCCATTTATATGTCATGCCACTTGATAGAAGACCACCATGCAGTGTGCGCCTGTGTTTCCCACGGAACCTGCAGGTGTCCTCATCTCTTTGGGGTGAGGAACTCAAGGATCATTCGCAAAAGCAAAAAGAGAAACATTTCCAGGTCAAATGAGTTTAAAAGTCATAAAGTTGGAAAGAGCACAACAAAAAAAAATACCTTCCTTTGGAGATTTTTTTATATTGTGAACATATTTTCTTGCTCTTCTCATTTACATTTCTTTGTTGCTTCTCCGAGCAAGGATGTGAGAGCCATATGTCTCTGTTTCTTCACTCTCCAGGGGCCTCCTGACTTTTTGTCTTTATGTCTTCATATGAGGCTCTTAAGGATTTTTGAGGACAGAAGGTGATGCCGGTTTAAACAGTTTTTAGGTCATTTGAGTAGGAAGCTACCTTCTCTGGCCAGCTACTGTGATGCACAGAAACATCTGGAAAGTTGTTCATGGACAATACTTGGGAAAGAGGGTTGCACTTAATGAATGGCAAATGGTCTGTGGTTGTATAACTCTTCCAGAGGATCCCAAAGCACTTCAGGAAACTATGATACTAGTGAATGGATCAAGTGCTAATGAAAACAAACTTTATTGAGATAGATTAATGAACATTTAACTATTGATTAAGTTGACAAACCACAGCTTTACAAAACCCAACCTGAAGAAAAGTAACACCGCGTTTAAATGTTTTACTTTTTGTCAGTATTTGTACTTTTCCATATACAAAATAAGCTCTTTAGACAAAGCTGTAAACCAATCATTGTCCCTCTCAGAAACACAGTGAGATGGACATCAGCACTAGCATTTGTGTTTTCTGTGACTGATGATTATCTCTCACACAAGTTTCTGAAGTGCCACTGTTCTGCAACTTTAGGATGCCTCCCTACTCCAATAAACCTGAACCAAGAGGCTAAAACTGCCAACATGGCATATTATCAAGTTTTACAAAGGCCTGGTCATGAAATATTAATTTGATTCAGGAGTGTTGGAGACGAAACGCATCCAAAGTTGCAGGACATTGGTACTCGGGGACTGGAATCGCTGACCCCTGTCTTAGACAGTCATCATTGTTGGCTGTTTTTCAAAATCAGAACATTCCTGCCATTGAGGACCATTAATCAGACAACTGCCCAGTAAGCCTGTTGTGATTGTGATTCTAGTGAGAATCCAGCTGCCTCCAAAGAAAAGCTGAATAAAGTGGAAGTTTGCAAGATAAAAACCACTGTTTGTGTGTCTCCAGTGTTTTCCTGCTCCCTTTGTGTCTTTTTATTTCATTTGAATTGCCTTTTCTGCATTGCTCAGCTTCACCTGTGTCTCATCAGGTGGCTAAGCGTGTAAATATAGACTAGCTGCTCTGCCAGTTCTTTGCCTGTTTCACTTCTTTATGGGGTCCTGGTTTCAGATTAGGTCTTGTTTTGTTTTAACAACTGTACAGCAATGCAGTTGTTGAAGCTTTCCTGACTGGAAACTACCTGGGAGAATATTTTGTGCAGTTTTAAGCAATTACTAATTTCTGAAATGAGCATGTTATTTCATAAAAGTCAGTATTTCAAAAAAAATTGTTTTTATATTTCCAGATGCTTTCTTGAGCTTATCTGCCAAGAGCCAAGGCCACAAATAATAAAATAAAACTACACAGACTAAGGTAGAGCTAATTGAAGGGGATACTTGCAGATTGGAGCGGATATCTTAAGTGGTAGTGCTTTATCAGCAAATTAATACTTATTTCATAGTGAAATACATTTGTCTAACTTCACTGCCTCAAAGCTTTATTTATCTGAAAGCTGTTTTATGATTCCAGCAACACTGGATGCAACAAAGTGTAACCTTAACATTTGAACAGCCTTGCATCAGAAAGATCTTGTTTTATTTATAGATGCAAAATGTAAAGATGTTGCTGAGTAGACAGATGCATTGCAGTTTTCAGAATTTCAGGCTTTCTTCCTAAACACTGGCCAATGAGATACATTTTTCAAGCATGTTTGCCATGATTCTTGCGAAGTCAGGCTATTTTTTTTCAGCTCCAGTGTTGATACAGTAATGATAATCTCATGGGTAAATAATTTACACTGTTGCTTTGAACCCAAAAGTAATAAAGAATAATCCAGGGATTGAATAACATTTGGGGCACCCTGATTAAAATAGCCTAGGGCTGTGGTTAAAAATGTGACATTGGGATCCTTCATCCCAGTAAACAAAATTGATGTGTGATACAATCAAAACATACTTCAAATGTGGGGCAGGGCCGGATGGTTCACAAACGTATCCTTTTTTCCCCTCTCCTTTTTAGATCCATGTATAAAGTATTTTAGTGATTCCAACATAAAAGACAAGAAACAGTGTGACAGCAGCTTTACACACTGCATGTTAAGTGTTGCATTTATTTTTAATTAAACAGAGTGTATAAATCAAATCCGAATGCATTTAATACATTGCATAGTTTCAATTAAGAATAAAAAAGCAGCTCAGCACTGTTTAGTCTGCAGCATATTGCATTCAAATACAAAGGAAAATGAGAATAACTATCGAATACTCATCAAAAATAATGAGACTGCTTTTGTTTGGAGGCGACAACAGAAAGCCAGAAGCATCGACAAACTGCGCCGCATTCTAGCCGAAGTCGTAAATCTAGGATTTGTCGCAAGGCCTGACCAAACGATCACTCAGCAGGCAATCAAAATTTAATTCCCCGTCCATCATGCTTGCAAGGCCGTAGGAGCCACGGTGCTGATCTCACCACCCATCACTGCTTTCATCCCCTTCTCTCTTTCTCCTCTCAACTCAATAGGGCTAACTTGTTTTCTCAGAGTTAATCATGCACTGGACAACCGAACTACTCTGTGACACATTTAAAATATGCCCACCACTCGACATACATGCCTTGCTCTCTCCTGTCCCCATGTTCCTGCCATAATGAACACAGTTTGAGTCGACTGTTTGGCCTGAGTGGGACAAGTTAAGTTATTTTAATGGGAATAGCTTAAAGAAAAACAAAGATACCTGAAGACATTTTAATTTACTGGAAGAAATGTGCTGGATAGATTTATGAAAGAAAGGAATGTGTTTGTGCAAATCCCACAGTGACTCAACTGTGACCTTGCTCTGGCTGCGGCCTCTGTTTTCTCTTTAAAGTTTAAGTTTCGACCACTTATTTACCGAAGTATGGTGGGACTAATGTAAGGGGGTTTGAACTTTGTGCTCTTCACTGCATTTACTGAAGCTTGCAGCAAGGAGTCCACCTTATGCCCTGACTTAACACAAATTCTCTAAAGGGCTGGATGGGTAAGAAAAATCTTCAATGAACAGATTAGTAGTATTTGATCATCTATTATCCTTTCACTTTTTGTCTTTCCCATCACAAAACCTCCCATTCCCTCAGGTGTTTTTTTTCTACCGCTTTTACCTTTTTATTATGTTGCGGATTCCTCCCATTCTCTGATTCGTATCCACTTCTCTCTTTAGAGCTCTAAAAGTACTTGTCAGTTATGTGTCCTTCCATCTGAGTGCCTTTCGAGCCGCTCTTCGTTCATGGTAAATGTCACCTCATGTATTAAACGTTTTCTCTCCCAGCTGGCAGATAAAAAAAAGAGTATATGGAGCATTCACTCTTGACATTTAAATTACAGACACAATTGAAAACCCCTGCGAACATACAGTAACAGGACTTAGAGCATTGTTGAGTTACCTCATTCTCCCGTCTGCCCAGAAAAGCAGCTCAAAGACAGTTTCAATAAATCATCACAGTGTAGTCTGACAAATTGCATTGAAAAGACTGCAGTGCTAGTTGCAAACTTCTCAGGAAACATTAAGCTCTTCAAGCGCTACCTTAATGAGAGGCTGTAAGATGACTCTGACTTTAGTTCATTTTATTTCCCAATTTTACAAAAATGCTAATTGCTGCTCCATGTTTTGTTGAAGTGTTTCACTGTGATTTACTGGGGTTAATGGAGTAGCACAAAGAAACTCTGTATTGTGTGAAAGAAAATGGATTGTTTCAAAAACTTTTACATAAAAGTATTTCTTTACCCTGACCCCCCTAATAAAATCTAAAGTAGCCAACTGTCTTCTGTGAAGGGCTGGGAGATTTGCTGGGAGACATTAGTGGACACACAGCATCATGAAGTCCAAGGTTGACAGATCAGTGATGATGTTGAGAACAACTACAAACTTCACCAACTGCAAATATGCCAAGACTTGTTGTCTTTATTAGAAGAGCATTTAGCAGAGACACAGACAAGAGATCCATGGGGAAATCTGGAAGGGTTTCAGAGATCCACGGCTCAGATGATATTAGTTGGATGCTCTATAAATCCAAACTTTGTGGGAGAAAGACAAGAAAGTACGTTAAAAAAATGTCACAAGCAACTGTATGGAAAAAAGCGCTCTAAACTGACCAGAAAGAAATTAAACATTTTAGTCACAAAAAAGCCCATGTAGTTTAAAACATCCTGGAAATCAACCAGTAAACCCTTACCTCACATAAAAAACTGTATATTAGTGGAAATATAGACAAGCTGGTCATAGTTGATGGAGTAGATGAAAGTTGTATAATTATGCAACAATTTAAGGATATGAGCCATACAATACACTGATGTTTAAAATACAACACAATATCTAAAAAAAATTAATATCTGCTTCTTCTTCTACCCAAAATAACAGAATCTAAATTTGAAATGACTTGGGTCAAAAAGTCGATTTCTGTTTTGCCCCTTTTTGCTAAGCAGGGGCTGCTTTTGAAGTTTCTAGCACTTTAGTCCAGCTCACTGTTACCCACTTCAGTTTACATTAGGGCTTTCCCAATATTCTAGAGTCCATTTCTCTTTTAAATGTTTCCATTAGGAGCTGAGATTATAACTCTCTCAAACCAATTATCTCTTTTACTGCGGTCCATTTCAGCACTGGAACTTAAATCTTACAATGACATCAAACCTTTGATCAAACCAATTCAACTTTGCTCCAGATGCAGTTCAGAAAATCATTAGTTTTTGATAGTCATTTTGCTCAGTGACAAGGCTACATGTGAAGAGCAAAACAAGCCCATCACAACACATTTCTCAGAACTTTGAGTTGTTCACAAATAGATGCTGCAGTCACTTATTTTATGAAGAAAAAATGGTTAGAAGTGCGATTACATCTGATTTCTCTATGGAAAAGCAAAGCTATTGAAAATGAAGTAAGGGAAAATTTACCCACAGCAGTTCTGGTCATATTTTAATTTGTTTGTTCAACTGGTATCTAGTAAATACATACCTAAATCTTGAACTGTAGTTTGTCCCAGTTAATATTAATGCTAGAATTATTGCCATTAGTTTTAGGAGTAGAAATATTTTTAATTACTTTACTTTCTTCTCACTAATAAACACGGGATCCGTTTCTCCATTCCATTTTTGGACAGGATTCTGGTAGTATTTTACTGGTGGTATCCTTTTGACAATATGATATTTAAAATATAGTCACAGATCTTGTCACATCTAACTGGATCAGGTAAAATGCCTTGTATTATTGTTTTGGATGCTTTCCCCTGTATAGATAGACCTTCAGGTACAACACTAACAGTACAATCTGATAAGAGAGTGAATGTTGCAGACATTCAACAAAAAGTTAATTAATTTAGCATTAGCTGTTAGGCTGCTACAGTGGGTGTTGGAAGCAAACAACAATTGAATGCCGTGAGAACGTCTTTAAGTGGCTCTGCTTATGCAGTTATGTTTCCAGAATACAGCTATATTTAACACTTTGGCTCTTCTATGATTTAAATATACCACTTTATTTTCTTCAGCAGTGAGCTCCCTTTCTTCAAGTATAAAAACATCTGAGTTTTCATTTCTTTTTAAATTCTCTATTAAAATAATAATGCAGACTAAATGTTAAACAAAAATATTGATTGCTCCCGCCCCCCCCACAATTACAAAGTTAGTTTCTAAAGCAGAACTAAAGTGAGCCAAGTAACCATGCACAGTTTGAGCTTTATGAGATTAGAGGAAAAGACAGGTTAAGCAGTAAAGGTAATCAGTTTGTGACAGCCACAGCTTTCAAGAGCAGACCTAATACAAACGAAGATTACACACAGTTCTGTTACAGCTCATATAAGTCCCAGTAACTAGGAAACTGACAGACGAGGGGCGAGGACGGATGAGAGCGAGCGATGGGTTGCTGATGCCGCTGAATTGAGGAATGATTGCTCCCTTTCAAGCTTTTATGATTGCAGATTCTTTTGAAGCCTTCGGGTGCGTTGCGGGTGAGCATTTGTGCCTGTGTGCTTGTTCTCTTTGTGTGGTTCATTTGTGCTATATCAGGGGGATAACACAAGTGTGTCCAATAAAGGTGAGTGATCTTGTTCCAGGCAGATTACACAAGTGCATGGATGACTAATAACACCTCTGAAGAGGAAATTAACTGTTTGCAGGCACACATACGCAGACTGTATGAATTTTTGTCCCATCTTCGTAGGGCCTGTTTTTTTTTTTTGCTTTCCTGCTGTTCTGCTGCTCTGTGGTGGATAGGATCTTGTGCTGTGCGCAGATTTTCTCAGATCTAAATCTTCCTCTGTTCCCTGCCAGCGTTTCTTTTCCTGGATCCTTTACCATCGTTCTAACTTCTCGCCAACCGTCGGTCGGCATGGCAGCATTAGTATGTATGGCAGTGTAGCTCAGGGTTTAGAGGTTTATATCTCCTAATAGACAGAGATTTGTCCTGTCGCACTAACAGCCACATATAGCTTACAGCTCGACACGGGGGAGAAATGACTCTTTCCAGTCGGTGGAAGAAGAGGCCATGAACATTTGTGTTTCTTTCTTATCTCCAAGGAGAAAGGTTCCTTCTTCGTTTAGACCAAACGCATTTGATGTTCTCCTTACCCACTTTCGTTGCTCTCTTTCTGTCTCACGTTTAATAAGATTGGATTAAGGTTGAAGAAACAGGGTAAGGAGATGAGGAAGGGATGAGAGCCTATTAAGCATGTGAGAGGTGAGATGACATTAGGCTGCACAGGCAAAGATTGAGGAAGAAGGCGTGTGTGTGTGACCAGAAGTGCAGGCGTGCAACGGCGTGCCTGTGCAGCACATCTCCTGTATTTATCCCCATGGAAAGAAGGTAAGAATAGGGAGGAAGTGAGGCGTTTAGCGGTGGAGCGCTTTAATCAACGGGCGAGCAATCCTGCATGACCCACTCTGTCATCCATTATTGATGCCTGCCTCAGCCCGGGCTGATGAATCATTAAGCCACTCATCAGGCCTGGGAATTCTGCCTCCTCCTCCTTTCTCGGCCGGTGACACTCATTTACATAAATCACACGCTGCTGTTTTTCACATGCCGCTGCATAAACGCAAACACTCACCCACATTCGGCTATGCATGCAAAGCTCGTCGATTTTTCTTTCATCGTTCTGTAAAAGGAGTAACCTCCACTTTTTTAAAAGCGAACACACTGACTGCCCTGCCTCAAAGTTAATATGATACCTCTGAAAACTCATTGAAAGTGTGCATAGAGCCAAAATATTCATCAACTAGTTCCAGACAAATAGAAGCCACATACTGAAAACATCTTCTTCCTGCTTTAGTCTGGATGTAGGTTTAGGAAAGGTTTAGTCTTCTGGCACACAGAAGACCGGTCTATCATCTGACATAAAAACTTACAACAGTATAAACAGTATAAACCAAAACTAGTCAGGTTTTAAGACTAGCTGGATCATATGTGACAAAAGTACCCACCCTTATTAATACCAGTTAATAATTTCTTTATATTCTGTATAATCAAATGCATTAGCAACATGTTCAGAAAAGGGCACAGCACTGCTGTACGTGTGTGCGTGTGTGTGTGAAAGATTTATGGACATAAAAGTCATATTTTTTGTGGTTATCTCTAACTCTTAAAGGCAAGGTGTCCATATAAAATTTTGAGGTCAGGTTCCAACATTTTCCACTTTTCCCCTTCGTCATTTTTACCTTGACAATTTTTAGCTTCTGATTAAGAACGAATTTCACTTCATATTTTAATCATAGTATGCCAGTAGATTTGAAACATTTTTTTCCCTCTTTCAAAATTCTGTTTTACTGCTATTTTAATATCTGTCCCACTATTAATATCAGTAAAGTGGTAGAAAACTACCAAGGGAGTTTTGTTATAAAAAGAAGCCATGTTCACTCATCTCACTAAATCTTTAATATTTTTTGCAAATAAGAATAGACTGTTTTTTAGAATAAATGTTTTAAAGAATAAATGTTTTTTTTTCCACATTTATAGCTTTCAGATGCTATAATTACACTGAAAAACCTACAGTGTATTCACTCCGATGAATGTTCTAAAAAGTGTTGACTCAGGGGATCTGAATGCAAAGATTGTGGTTATATGACAACAAATTGCATAAAAACTAAAAAAGGGTTTTTGGCACTTTTACATGAAAAGCACTTAGTTGCTACAACATAATACATGAAGGTCAAAATGCTACAATATATTTTTTCCCCTGTTTTTCTTTAGATGGGAGAAGTGTTGCATTTGTAGAATTATATTATTTGTTAAACTAAAAGAGACAGACAAAAGCAGAATCTTAGACTTTGTGTTTATACTCCATGCCTCTGGGTTTTTGCAAAAGTGGGAAAGTAGGGAATCTCGGGTAAACTGATGAGTACCCATGCCATGCATATGCTTTTGCTCACAATCCACCCACACATTGCTTCTCATCTTTGTGCTATTTCTCCCCCCCACCCCCTTCCCTCCTGCTGTTTCTATGTCTTCCCATTCTCTGTTATGACTAATCCTGTACCACAGGGTTAAGAATATACCTCACAGCAAGGGTAAGAAGGCCACCAACCAGACTTGAGCAAAAAAAAAAAAAAAATCGCAGAAATGCAATCACTGCAAACATACATACACAAACAGACAGCAGAGTCAGGCACCCTGCCCATACAAAAAGAGTTTGCCAAGGGCTGGTGGCTGGTAGCTGGAGGCTGCTTGCAGACCGCTGTGATCCTGCCATCCTGGCACCATGCAGCCAGGACATTTCTGCACAGCGCTAACCTAAGCTGAGCTCTTGGCATCTTCAATCTGCTAAACATAGGAGCGCTGCATCTCATGGTAAATGCAGCAGGTTGTTTTTTTTTTACTACCATGGCGGGTAATATGAAGACTGGTGGAAGCAAACAGCATGAATTATTAGTGTTATCTTGGCTCTCGAGGCTGGTGGAGGTAAAAAATTGTATAATTTGATTTATTTCTACTGATGCATGACCAGCCCTTTGCCATCAGAATGTCCTAGTAGGTCCTATCGGCTTTGATACATGAAAATGAGCACATGCTAGAGCGAGTGTACGTGGTAACACATGCAATATCATAATGCAACATATAATTCTGCTCTGCTTGTGTTATTTCCTTTTTTCTCTTCAGTTTTAAATTAAGTAAATAATATCAACTTAGATTTCAAATCGTAACCGTTCCGTCATGCCCATTTTATCGCAGTGAATCCTTGAACCTCACTTTGACTTTCGCAGCACCTATTTTTACTCAGGGAAGTTGGTCAGGGGTCAGAAAGGAATATGGAGCATCTTGAGTACAAGAATATGGCTGAAGCAGCAGAAACATGAAAGCTTTACTTCATGATTCAGCAAAATCCCCTGTAATAAATAAATGTATAAATTCGAAAGAACCTCTTATTCAGGAGAATTTTATGTGTTTATCTCGTAATTTAACTTCTTAATGCATCAAGTATATAACATGATCTCAGACTAGTTTATAAAACTGTCCTAAAACTTAAAAGATTATGTTGTGATTTTTTTAAATGAGATTTTATAAAGCTATTTTCAACTTATTAAAATGCTATCTCATGGTTTCTTGCGTTTCCATGAATTTTGGTTCACCTTAATGTGGAAAAATGAAAAGCATTTTGTGGAACATCAAGTCCTATGTCATAAATGAAATATGTGTGTTGATGCCTGCCTGTGTGGAGAGAGACACAGAGAGAGAAATAATTAGCTAAATTGATAAGAAGGTAGATATTCCCTACATTAAGGGACACCAGGGTGACCAAATCTTCATCACTGCAGACTGAGCGTCTATACAGCTTAAAGGTACTTCACGCTACTGTGTATTTTCTTATTGATATGGCATTTTTGTTGAGGTTAAGTTCATTTTACTGCAGTGGAGCATAGGTGAAGGTTTCTTATTTACATCATTTCAGCATTGCAGAGCAACCTCAATGGAAAATATGCAGCATTCAAAGCTTTAGCGGAGGATATGAGAGTTTCCACATTTAGTAAATAAGTAATTTCCATTTATTTGGATTGACTTAATGCTACCTGTGTGCAAATTTTCCTGCATCCAGTAATACTTGCTTCAATGGCCTATTCTATCCAAGGCACAGCAATGCAAAACATAAAAGCCTTGATCTTATGTCAACGAACTCAGTCTCAGAGAAGTAAAACTTGTTCATATGCATTAAAGTTCCTTCACTGCTTTGATCTTTAAATGCAGTGCCTGCTCAACTTCTCTCAGACACATTCATTTTTATAAATAATCCTCATGCACATCCAAAGTGGAAGAAAAATGTGATGTGAAGATTGAGCCGGGAAAGAAATCCAAGCTGTTTTATTCAGAAGGAGCCCCCCTCGGTCTCTGATAGGCTGGGAGTATTTCCTGGGCTCCTGCTCTGCCAGAAGGCACTGTGAGTCATCTCTCCTCCAGAGAAGAGATAATTAATTTGTCTGAGCTGCTCTTAACCCTGGCCTGGATGTCAGCGGTGGAGATACGCGGGCACTGGAAACACACAGGTGCAAATATGCGCAACGCACACACCTGGGCGTGCATGAAGGCACATCAAAATATGCAAGCTGTGGTTAATGGAGCTATAAATGTAATCTCCACAACCGTTACCATGTGAAGGCGTGAATCCAGATGGACCGAAAAGAGGAAGAAGAAGGAGCAGAATGGAGATGTGAAAATTGAGGTTATTGAAGAGCTGGGAAAACTGACCATCAAATAAAGCACACCCTGACTTCCCTTTCATTCCTTCAAGGACTTTTCTGCAATATTGCTACTTCAATATTAGTCTCCTCACCCACACCCAAACAGCCATACTGTACACACACACACACACACACACACACACACACACACACACACACACACACACACACACACACACACACACACACACATCCACACAGATGATTCAAAGGCCTAAACAGCTGCACCTTTGACCTGCTAAAAAATGAATGGGCTTCAGAGATGAGATGAAAAGCGAAAGGAGGGCGGTGAGAGTGGTGTCAGAAGAAAGAAGTGAGAGCAAAGGTTCTGGCTAGAGAAATGGAAGTGGAAAATCATAGTTGATAACTGCAAACGATAGTTTGATAGAAAAGCAACAAAAAAAGAAATATTTACACAGTTCAGAGTACAGGGACGAGTGGCTTCAAGAAAATAAAAGAACACAAAAGCTCTTCAGAATTTCTTCATTACTTAATTTCAGCTGATTGCTTAATTTCAAAGATATTCTTGATGCCATCAGATTTTTTGGGACTGTGATTTTCTTTTGAGCAAGTCAGTTCATCTCTGCCTTAGTTTGTGTTCCAGATGGTTCATCGAGCATCCCGTAATTATCAAACACTCACTAATTGTGTGCGAGTGTGTGTGTGTTTATGTGCCAGCGTGTCTCCAGGTGATTATCTGATGCTGTGATCACTAATGACCACACAGACAAACATCTGTCCTGAGGTGATGTGCAAAACGAGAGGTTGGCCATCTGCTGCGCCTGCCGCCTGCGAGCATGAGCGAGTCTTTTGTTTGCTCGTGTGTCCCTCGACCCACAGACCTAACACCGGAATGCACACTTTGTAAAGTTTAAGTTGGATTATTTGAAGAGGTTGACTGAACCACTCTTCTATAATCAGTACCGATGGTGGTTGGCTTCCCCCCGTCTGGAGGAAGAGGCGTTGCTGCAGGCCGAAAGCCTGTCAAGGATGTCTGCAGAAAAATAAAACGTTTTTAATTTGAAATTAAAATAAACGTATAAGTAGGTAGAAGTTGGTTTTTGACCTTCCATCAGTTACAGTGACTACACTTATTATGACTATATTTATGATTTGCTAAGGTGTTACAGGCTTTTGAAAAGAGCCTGAAAGTCTCGTGTTTGGAGGCAAGTTGAGAAGGAAATGACCAAAATGGCAGCAGGATGTTTTCAGACAAACGGTTTCAAACTTTAAATGCAGGATTTAAAGTTTGAAACTTACTGAGTCTAAAGGAAAATCAGCATGGGACCCAGGACCAGAGCAATAGTAGAATCCAGCAGTGAGAGAAAGAACCAAGAAGCTGAAATAATGCGGAGATCTAATGAGTAACATGGACACCAGGTGAGTACAAGCAACAGAAGGCCGAGCAGCAGGAAACTGTGGGAAGGATGAATGATTAATTATAGGAAAATTTGAATGGAAACACAGAAGATGTAACTAATCAAACGCTAAAGGCTGAAATTGTGAAAATAAAGCAAAACACACAGAAAGATAAAAGAGAAACCTAAGAAACTCAACAAAAAGAGCCAAAAAACATAACTTGATCTAAATGCAAACATGAGGGAGAGCCTAAACACAACTGCGAATCATGACAGAAAGGGCTTCAAAACATGCAGTAGTAATAACCTGAATGTAGATTTTAATTTTGTCCCATGTTTGAATTGCTTAATTGGATTATTTTCACCTTTCCTGTCGATACATGTGCAGTTTTTAGCTTCCGTGACTGCACTGGTCTGGGGCTGTCAGTAATCAACTGTCCCACAAAGTTTATCCACAAAGCTCTGACGTGTACTTCATGCAACGTCTAAAACTTTGAAGATGTTTGGACCTTTCATGATGAAATATTTAAATCAGCTGAGGCTGTCTTCACGTTTTCATGTCAAAAAATCCAGCCAACTCTCAGTCCTTCTAAACAAGTTTGCACGAATAAACTCTGTGGATGCAAGTCATTTGTGGCCATTATGCAGCACCCTCCACTCACATTGGACCACTTGGGAGAGAGGTATGAAAAATCTCAAAACAGATTGGAATAAAAAAAAATCTTCCAATAAAGCATCATAATGTAAAAAAAAGAGTCATAAATGTTTTATATTTGAATACATCTGTTCAGGAGAAGACATGTTTTTTTGTTTAGCAAAGCAGAGAAAAAAATTAAATGACTTCTTGACACAAATTTATCTTGCCACCATGCACACTGAGGAGCAAAAGATAAAGAATAAGCAAAGACAAAGAAAAAAAATCTTGTGAAGTCTAAGGTCACAAAAGTCTCACTAAGGATCAGATGCTGTCTACATGGCAACTGGTTGCTAAGGATTTATTCCATAATTAAAGTCTTTCCTGCTTAACCATCACCGGCATAACATAAACATGACATTTTCTGGACTCCACTGGGACTTTGACTGGATATTTCTGCTTTGCAGACGAGGCTAAGATTGAACTTTTTGGTAATAGACATTCCAGAGGGGTCTGGCGTGAACATGTGATGAACATGTGGAGCACCTTTTGATTGCTGCTAAGTACGGTGGAGGATCTGTGTTGTTGTGAGTCTGTTTTGCTTCCATAGATCCTGAGAATCTTTTCAGAGTGCATGTTATCATAAGCTCCTTTAAATAGAATGTAACTCCGACTATTTGCAGTTCAATGTTCTCTGACTCCAAATTATTTGAAGAAGCTACTTTTGTTTTACTTGACACTGATTGGTTGTGTGCCCTAAGAGCAGAAATAAGGAAGCTCGAACATGTCAGCTGAGTTGGTTTCCGCTTAATGCATATTAAATTATATAGGGAGTTTGAACTATAAAAATTGACAGCTATGTATATTATAAGCATTTTTACAAGGGGTAAATTGATAAATTGTAACGCTAGTGACCGTGAATACGTAATGTTTGCAGGATACCAGAGTAGCAACTACTGCAGGTTTTTTTGCCCCCAGAGTGATCAATAAACCTGGCTGTTAGAGTGCTTCCCTGGGAATATGCTGTGCACATGCAAAAATAAAACAGGTGACCACTATTTTTTATTCATAAAGCTACATTTCTCATTATTTACAGGCAAATAATGCTTTGATTAGGCTTGCATCAATATTTTTAGATTCCGTTCTTGAGTAAGAAACTCCCTGGTAATGCATTGCATATTACAACCTCAATCTGCAAAAGGATAAATAAATTCAGAATATTCATTTTGAACAGTCTGCACTGTAGAGTCTGCAGTGGGTAAGAAAGTCATGCAAGAAATACTCTGTTCTTTGACAGATAATAACAAATGAAGTGGATGATCATAGCTGGATATACACAGATGTACATCAGCCTAAATAGGTAACTTTGCTTTACTAAAACACACAATACAAGTGATGTAGAGTAAAAAAATAATAAAATGCATCAAGATAACATCAAAGATGCGAGACTGTAGAGCTACAATTTCTGAACATTTCAAAAAAATGTCATAGTCAGAGTAGCTTTATATGAAGGTCTTCCCAACTACGCTCATATTCTGATGCCCAATGCAAATTATTTGGGAGGGCCAGACAGAGTAAATATGAATCACAACATGAGTTTGACAACATTCTCAACAAAGCACATTTTGCAAATATGGGATTAATTTAAAGCTACGTCAAATTAAGACTTTTGGCCTGCACACAGTCCACAAGAACAAGAGTTTTCTGATTTTGCTTTAAGTTGCAGGACAAACAACAGTGAACATACTTATCAAGATATATTATACCTTAGAAGAACTAAAGTGCATCGTATTGCTGAATTTGTAAGAGTAGCCCTGGAAAACAGACTAGGGAGCCAGTAGGTTCAGTTGTCCAGGGCCCACAGGAGAGGGTGGGACTCAGAACTATCAAATTAGATCTAGATTACTTTATTGATTCCCAAAGAGATTTGTTTTATCCAAATAACAACAACTATAGAAAAAGTACAACTAAGAGTAAAAAAATGTAAAAGGAAAGTAAATGTAAGTTCCAGAAAGTATCACATGTGCATTATACCACAGACAGTACAATACAAAAAGATCTAACATCTCCCATCATTATGGGCAAGATTTTTTGCCTCCAAAATAAGCCTGTTTGGGAATAAAAATGTAGCCTAATATTAATGCTACATCAACCTTTTTATTATTTTTATTGTTATTTTATGCATAATTGCCCTTGCAGTTAGTAAGCATACCCTTGTGTGTGTCCCCCAAGTTGTATCAGCTACACTGTGACTGACGCAACATTTGACTCTGTGTTCATAAAGCTGCTCCATAAAAAGCTTGGTTTGCTGCTGGCAGAGAGGGGAAAACATCCAGCCTAAATCTGTCGCTCCATTCTGGGTCAGGCAGCCCCTCCATCACTTTGATATACGCAAACGGTACCGGATCTATTATAGAGGAACACACCTCAAGCCGCAGGTGCAGCCGATCTTTGGTTTGTTCTTCGATCCAGTTTCACCTGCAGACAGAACTCTCTCAACTCTGTCCTCTGCTGATAAATCCAGCAGTTGTTTGTCTTCCAGTTGTGAATTTTTGCCACATTTAGACCAGATTTGACAGGAAAGGTTTGGAGGATGTTATTTCTTTTAGTAATTTTCTGTAGATTGACGTTTCTAGGTGTGTCCTCCTCTGCAGACAGGATTTGTGGCTGGACCTGAGTGGCCAAAAATTAAATTAAGATCCAAAATGTTGAATGTATCAATGAGCACTGTTTCTAAGTATGATATAAATGCTGACTTTTTATGAACAAGGGGAAGAGTAGTCATTTCTCTTTTGTCTTAAAAGAGAAACAAGCTCAGATTGATTTGCTAAGAACAGTACAAAACAGAATATCAATATCAACATAGACAAATTATACTTTTCCCTTTTAGTATATCAGTATGCGTAGACAGAATTATATAGAGATGAGCATTGTTTTACAAAAATAAATATGGATTTGTTTATCAGTAAACCTTAGCGAGATCAACCACCATCTTTATAACAATCTACATTCAAAAATACAACTATATATGGATGATGTTTAGGATGTTTGTACACCTAGCATCTGCCTCAGGGCACGCTGTGTTGTTGCTGAGAGACTTGCAGGTTACATCACCTCAAACAGCAACCTTTTTTTCAAAAGTTATATAACGAAGCACAAACAAACGGTTAGAAAACTTTGTAACCAAAGTGAAAATATACTAAAATAGAAAGCAAAGCGAAAAAAAAAAAAGCTGACAAGAAGTAAGCAAAGGGAAAACAACTGGAGCAACAGATCACAGACAGCACCTCTCCTATGGGGGAACCAGTTCACTTATCAAGCAGAGGTTATTATGCTATGAGGCACTAATTAATTCATTAGTTAAATGAAATGCCAATAAGAGGGCTTGAGAGGGTTTTAATGCTGATGCCAACTGTCTCCCCCTCTCTTCATCCCCTCCCCCCTCTCATCATCCCCTCTCACCCATCTGTCCAAATTATCCACCTTTCTCCCCAACACACACTTGCTTACACGCCATCTCCAAAGCGCTGAGTGTGTGCGGTGATGGAGGACATTAGCCGCGATCAGCAGGAGCACTTTGCAGCGGTCAGCAGGAACGGCGCAGTCACACAGGACTTTAGCATTCAGTAGCACTTACCTGCGCTCTCTCAATCTGTTCCTCCAGGGCCCTCTGGCCAAGTTGGTGAGCATGTAAGTGCATTGCCATTAGCCTTTATAAATGTGAGGTGGTGCGGCATTACAGGTGTTGACTGTGAAATAGTAACTACTCATTATTTAGCAGGTGTCTCTGGGCTTTTATGGTTTAAACATTTTCTACCTTTCAAGTCAAGACTTTTTCACTTTGTCGCTAACAGGAGCAAGACTTAATGAATGTCCAGGTTTTCTGCTGAGAGCCTTTTGATACTGATCCTCAATCACTCATAATTATGATTTTAATTAAAAGTGGCAATGAGATGCTCAGACTGCCATGCCAAATGGCCCTCTAGTTGGCTCTGCTTGTTTCCGCTCCTTCATAAGTGGCCTGATATTTGTAGCTTACAACATGACTCACTCTGAACATTGTAGTCTCTTTTGCTGCTGAATAGTTTTTTTTTCAAGGTAATTGTTTAGGGCATATGTTCAAATGAAGCCTTATTTACATAAACATTGCTTAGCTCCCTCTGGAGCCAATAAGAACACAACAGAGAAATGCAAAGGGGGAGACACACGCAAACACACACGTACACACACAAGCCCATTTCCACTCGCTTTGACACTGTATGGCATTATGAATTGAAATCCTCCTCTTCAAGCAGTTGTAGTAAATGTAGATCAAACAGGTCTGGGGTGGCAAGGTGGACACAAGGCATGCTAATAGAGAGTCTGGTCTTCATTTGACTGAAAAAAAACGACATGGTTTGTTAGGGTTTTGTATGCAGAAAAGCATACAAAGCTCTCAAAGAAATACACCAATTTAGTCTTTCGACTACAAAATGCCTAGTGGGAGCACATAGTGTGTTTAAAATAAGAATATGACTGTAGCATGTAAAAGCTGTGATCACTTTGTTTATGTCTGAGCTTATTGTCAAAATGACAAGCCGTAGTCCAGGTGGAAGTGTCACGCCAACCTAAACGTCTCATTCAAGTTTCTGGAGAAAACCTTTAACTACTTTAAGACACTTTGGTGATTACAGTTACTTCTAAAAGATCAGTTGATTCATATATCATGTTAATCTCTAGCAAAAGCATGATTTAAATGCCCTTCTGTTGGCATTGTTTTCGGTTTCACCAAATTTAAAAATTAGACCTCGATGGCAAGATTTGATTACTGATTTCTGCCATTAAACGGAAACTAATTCAAAATAAAACTAATATCTCATAGCCTTTGGCTACACTGAAAACAGACACAATCCCCCCTCACTTTCTAAACTTAAATCTGACCTTTTCCTGTTTTAGGTCAGATAGAAGAATGACTTATTTGCATAATGCTACAAAAATGAGAGGGGGAAATTGAACAGACCTTTAAATAAACGTGCTTAGTATTTTGTAGTCTTGCCTTTTAAACATTTTATAAGTATTGTTTTGTGTGTCCATCCACCCAGTTTCTAATAGTTTGCTGGTATTTTCACCCATTCCCTCCGACAGAACTATTTTATAAGGGACAACTACTATTTATCCCAAGTCAATCTTGAGTCGTAATCTTTAGTTTGGTCCTTGATCTACCCTGAAGCCTCATCCGTGTGGGACATGTCAGAAACACTTCTGCCTAGAGATGTCGCAAAAACATCCTTTAAGGTGTCCAAACCACTTTGATTGGGTTATATAAATGCATCTCTTCTCTGAGCGCCACCATAATAGCTCTCCTTGAGGCAACGAGCTCTCAACTTGGACATGGCAGAAAATCTTCACATCACAGACTTAGAGGCATTGATTCATCTTTAGGACAGAAAAGTGTGCCTATCTTTGATGGCCCACTTCGTCAAATCTAATCAGTAATAATATCTAAGGTCATGCAGACAACACTTTTCAGAGTTGACACTTTTACTGAGTGAAGAATACTCAAAAGGTAGACCTTTTCAGCTGTCAGGTGTTTAAAAATGAAGTCAGAGAAAAACAGAAAGGTGAATGGGAAAAATCATCATGATATTTGCACACCTTTCAATACTTCTAATACACAGTGAAACACACAAAGTTGTGGATTTGAGCCAAATGCATTTCTCCATTTATGCCACCAAAGGGCGTAGACAAATATAGTAAAAGTAAGAAATGCTCATTATATTCAAATTAAATAAATATTCAGTGAATTGCTGGCTGTTTAAATCTTTTAAACAATTCAAAATATTAGCTTAGAATTTATATTTTATCTATTATGAAATATATTGCACCTTTGTCCATTCTGGTGGCCAAGACCTTCTGTGCTGCTTTAGCTTCCCAATTCTTGATGTAAACATGACAACAAAACATTGAAAGTTATGAGTTCAACTGACAACAGCATATCGTCTGTGAAGAAACAATTGACTTAGTTTCCCTCAACACTGATTTGAACTGAATGTGACAATTATGTGTGACAATTCCCAAGAGCTTTGATGTATGAAGAAATGTTGAATATTCTAAACCATTTACTGCTGGTAATTGTTCCCATTTTTAGAGAAGAAAAAGTGGGTTTTGTCTCGGAAGAAAGGGTCCAAAGAGAGAATGGTGACAGAAAATGGCTGGCTGCGTATCAGGTTGGATCTGTCTGAAATTAGCAATCCATTGGACCTGAAACAATTCCCTTTTCCAACACCTTTTTCTCTACTATCGCCTCCTGTCGTCCATTAATGCCTATGCCAAGAACAAAGAATTCCTTTAAAGTGTTAATGAGAGTTTGAAGAATGACTCGCTAGTGATGATTAGGTGATAATATACATACAGAATCCAAAATATAGACACGCTGCACAAACCTAGAATAATTACTAATTAGTGGTGATAAAGCAGTCATGAGCAAAAAAAAAAGAAAAAACTTGCCCTTGACACAAAAGAGCACACTCCAGGGAGGCTAGCTAAATAACATAACAGAGCACTTTTAACATACACAAGAGAATATGTCCTGGAGTAGGAAAATGCTGATTTTCAGCACTTATAAGTTTCCGGTATTGTTTTTTATTTTTCATTTTGCAATATCTTATCAAAAATACAAGACGCTAGTTTTCCTTGACATATCCCAGCTGTGAGATGTTTTGTACTTCCATAAATCAGAGAGCAACTGTTTGTTGTAGCATTTTCCAGAATTGGAGCCACGGTGGAAAAAAAGACGCTATTCAGCACGTTTAACCGCCGTGAAAAGATGCATTAAAATCACTCCTCCTCACTTCACCTAAAACAAGGGGTCACTTTTTGACTGCTCGACCACAAGCACAGACTGTTCCTCATGTTGACAGGTTCCTATATCGCACCTTGTCTATGCTAATACAGATAAATCTGAAAGCATCTTTTTTTTCTTCTACCTTTTGACCTTCCATACCTACCGAGCCGGCATTTTACAAATAGGGAAACGTCCCATATTTACATCTTTGCTTCATTAGCTCTGACAGGTCTTTTGATGTTTCCTAAAACAAATAACACCTGAAAAATCACACAGCTTGGAGTGAGCAATTTGTATAAGACGTGGCTTAAATTTGTATTTTCATTCTAAGGTCAAATACAGTTGAGTCTGCAATACCCTTGAAGGATGTCAGCATTTTTTGTCGAGCAAAGCAAAGCAAAGCAAAGCAAAGCAAGGTCAAGCCTTGAACAGAGAATCTTTAGATCCATAGCTCCTTTAAGTATCACGTCAATGGTTTTGCTTGAATGCCACTTTTATGTTTTGTGTTTTCTATCTAACAATTTACACTCTTCATGATGAAAATATTACGCTCACTTGAGTTAAAAACAATCAAATGTTGTCAATATGAAATCTTCTTTTGCCAGCTTTTGCTAAGATTTTATTTTCTCAACTAATTTTTAGTTAGGGACATTTTTAAAATGTGTTCTTGAAAAGTCACAGATTTGAAATAACTCTCATTGCTCTTTGAAAAACTAATGGCCAATTGGATTTTTAAATTGTGTATTGAAAAAAGGCAGAAAAGATATTTCTCTGGGTTAGCTGGGAGAGTTTCCTGTAAGATTTGCAAATGTTGTCATCTTAGAACTATCGACTTTAACTTATTTCAGTAGCTACTGAAAGCAAAGCAGGAAATCTAGTCAGAGTTCATGGGGAAATGGCTGAAGCTAAATACTGGGCAAACATTGCGGAAGACCTTAAGACCACAAACAAATTTTCATCTTCCAGCAGGAAAACAACTCTAAACATACAGTGCAGTACAGTCAATGCAACTTTTAGAATAGCTTCATCAAAGGACTATTTTCAGTTTGAATGGTCTAGTCAAAGAACCTGTGGCAAAACTTGATATCTGATGTTTACAACCCTCAAAAGAAGAAGCATGATAATCCCCTCGAAAGAGGAAAGCTTTGCTAACTGATTGATATAAAAACAATATTTAATGTTTACTCTTTATACAGTGTTGGATATAATGGTATAGTGACACTTTCAGAAATTGAATGCTATAGGCCTTGTAATTCCTGTTTTGCTGCAACTGAGCACAGATTTGACAGAAACCGTGGCACATTTTAAGGGAATCCTCATCTCAGAGATGCACCGAGAAGCTTCAAACAACTTTTCCATAAGCTTGGGAATTAGCAAACTGTTTGAAAACTTTGCGTCCTCCTCTAAATTTAGATGTGCCACTGAGCCACAAGTGTTTAGAAATTTGACTTTCTCTGATAAATTAGGCAGAGAGGAGACACTGTTGCAGGAGCAGCCAAAAAAAAAAAGCTTTTGATGTTTTTCCATTAGATGAAGGAGCCATGAGACAGGTGATAGGAATGATGAAATTCAAACACGGGCCCTAATTTGCAGAAAGTGAGATATGCACTGTGCAGTGTGCATCTAAAGACTTGATATGCACCGATGGTCTAACTAGATATTGTTTTCTCGCGTTACGCGTGCGTGTATGTTTGAGAGAGTGTGCTAAAGTTTGCCGGGATGGTTGTGAATGTGACTTATTGGCGTGTCTCTCCGTCAGTCTGACTGCGTCTGCGCCGCTCGCCTCATTCCCATCACACAGTCAATGCGGGCAGAACATGACAGACTGGTAATAACTCGATTGTTCGCGCACATACTCCTGCACACGCGCAGTTACACACATACCAGCTGCTTCTTTCCTCCTTTGTCATCAAACTTGTCATCAGCTGTGCCAGTTTGTCTCATCTCACATTAAGAGCTCATGAATAATGTGTGATTACCCAGCACCCTCCGAGAAGCTCCTGGATCTGCTTGTGACGTACCCAGATACATTCACGCAAACACACAGCTCACCTAAATATACACGGTTCAAAATATCTTGGAGTCTTTTAGGGGTGTTTTTCCTTCTTTCGGGCTTTACTCCTCCAGATTTAGACCACAGATATTATGCACGCTGGACACAGTCAAGTTTGGTGGCTAATATTCCCCGTCGACACAAAAAGAGTTTCTTTCTTGCACACACTAGACAAACAATGCAGACCAAAACAATAGACTAGAGGTAATTAGGCCTATTTTTTGTCTTCTCGACTCATTTCCTTCTCACAGAAGTAATGCGATTTGACTCATTTAATTCCCAAAGGAGAGGAAAAGGACTGCAGCGGACAATGGCTTCATGCTTGACTACACAATTTTTCCTCTTTTTGAAATAAGAATATTCCAGTCTTCTGTCTTCCACCCAAAGGAAGGGAGAAAAAAATAGAGGAAAAAATGCTGTTTTATATCTCGGGAAAAGAAATTATCACTGTTCTCAAAAGAATATTCTCATTTACCCTGCAGCTGTATTAGAGTGTTACTGGGGCTGATGAGCTTTTTATTCTTATTTTTTATCTCTACCTTCAGGTAACTTCAAGAATTTCTTATGAGGACACCCTTGTGGGAATCCTACAAAAAATTTTTTTACATCAAAATTACATACTTTTTCCTCATCTTTTTTTGTTTCTTAGCAAACTTTGCAGCATGTAATCTATTTTTTACAGCAGTCTCTGTAAATCCCCATTATTATTCATATTTAAGAACAATGCGAGTGACAAAAAGTAACCTGAACTGACTTAATAAATTTGACTGGAATAACTAGGTAAAAATAAGTTCCCCAAAGGTTTTCAATCCATAATTTCGGTGCTGCAATGCCTAGGCTACATAACTTCAGTGCTTTCTCATAGTACATCTCAAAAAGGTTACTGGGTTTCAGCCAACTATCAATATCCAACTATTCAGGCAAAACTTGGATAAAGAGCTTTGTTTATGACAAAGAAACTTTGGGTTGAATTATAAAATAATAACAATTAATAATACATACATGTTTTTTTTATGACCAGCCCAATTTCAAAAGTAGGAAAGTGCTTATAAAAATAAAAATAGATGGAAGAAGCAATGAATAAACAAAAGTACAAACATAATATGTAACTAAATGTAATTACTGTGGTCTGAGTTCTGGATATATTTTTCTGAAACGCAGAACTTGTAAGGATGTCTAGCAGCACATTTAGATAACGGGACAGGGGACAAAGTCAGTACAGTTACCTTTACATTTTCCCCCTCAATGCATGTTAGAAACCGACTTTTGATCATTTCTTCCTTACCATGAAACTTCCACCTTTCAGCCCTCCAATTTAAGAAAAATCAGAGATTGGCCTCACTTTAGAGTACTTTACATGCCCAAGTAGTGACAAAAAAAAGTTTCCCCACAAACAAGACAATAAAACATGCACATCCCCCCCCCCACTCAGCATGCTCTCCTACCGGTGAGTCACTGCTCCCAGTTGGACAGAGTGGTCCTCTGAAGACACCCTTGACTCGCCGAAAGTGTCCATTGCTCAGGTGAGTGGAGCTGATAACCAGGTAGTAACACGCACTACACGCCATCCCGGGGGAATCTCGAGGCTTGGGGCCCATGAAACGAGTGGGAGTCGGTTCCTCCTCCACCGATGTGAGATGCGGACGATGCCCCGTCCTGCCCGGCGGGGCTGCAGGTATGAACGTCTCACTCCAGTTTTCTGATGAGAAGTGAAAAACGTGGGGCATGATAGCGTTCTGTGGGATATCTGCCTCTACTCCTCGAAGAAGAGGAGCATGGACGGAATAGATGAAGAAGAAAACAAACTAGGATGTCTTTACTTACCAAACTCTTCCGCGGGAGTCTGCGTTTGGCATGCTGTCCGTCGGTCAGGCTGGAATAAATGGGTGAGCGCCTGTGGAGTGCCAGAGGAAAGAGATGAATTCATCCAGCCACACATACACACACACACACACACACACACACACACACACACACACACACACACACACACTCTCTCTCCTCTTCAACCCTCCTCTCGCCTCCTCATGCCCACTCCACTGTCCAGTCCAGTAAAGTGTAGCCTGTAGCTGCGACAGCTCGCAAATCGGACTTCTCAGTGAGGAGAGAAAACAAGAGAAGCAGAGACTCTCCGCAGGTGCGCATTCTTAAATTCCACGCACATCGAAAAGCGAAGAACGCTGGAGGTGGGAAAAGAATGAAAACAAATCTCATAGCCTACTTGTCTAATTCCCCTCTGTATTGATTGGCTTCACAATCAGGTGTCTTGTGAACGAAAATCTGCGGTGCGCGGCGGGAGGGACGGTAAATCCATCCAGAGGAACAGCCTGGTGGTTATTATCCGGCTCCCGCGCAGGCAGGTTGAAGTGGTTCATTCTTTCTCCAAAACACACACACACACTGCTTCTCACCATCTCTCTCTCTGTGTTTCTCTCTCTCCCATTTCTCTCTCCAGCCAGTGTGTGTGTGTGTGTGTGTGTGTGTGTGTGTGTGTGTGTGTGTGTGTGTGTGTGTGTGTGTGTGTGTGTGTGTGTATGTGCTGCTCTGGACCCGATTCCTTTCTGCTGTATAATATACAGCCCCAGTCGAGTCGTGGGTCTGGGATAGAGGGGGATCACTCGGCTCCACGTTGTGCTTGAGTAACTCTCACACACACCTCCTTGCACACGCCAATCTCTTCCACCAGTGTGTTTTCATCCCCGCATTGCTTCCCATCGCTCGCGCACAAAGAAACTTTTCTCGCCGACATCAGCTGTGTGTGGCATTATTCTCCCTCCCCCCCATTATCGGAGTTTGATGCCCTCAATCAAAGCAAACGCGTCACACTGTTTGGGCCACTTCCCCGGACTGAGGAGAGGGTGGAGGCAGGGTTCGCTTTGCTGCAGCCTTAGTGATGATGAAAGGGTCTTTTTCTTTCTTTTTTTTTCCGAGCGGGTTGTGTCAGAGAGCAGCTCGGAACCAGCTGCAGCTGAGTCTGTCAGGTTGTCTCGGAGACGGAGATGCATGGCGCTGTTCACCCCAACGTGGTTCTGAAACCGCTTTGCGCGTCACACCCTGCAATTTCAGCCCAGGACTGAAGTTCATTTTGTGCTCACTGTAACGGACAGCTCCGTGTTCCAGCAGTAAAGTCGGTAAAAAAAAAAAAAGTTCATCGCTTTTTTTTTATTACCCTCTCTTCCTTTTTTCTTTTCACTAACAGGCTGACGCTGTAACCATCTTGGACAAAATCCAGGGAACTTACAGAAGTATAAGCACTTTCATTTTGCCCCGATACACAAACATGAAGTTAAGTGAAAATAGTGGTTGTCCCGTTTTTGTTTTCAAGTAGTCAGGATATAAAACAACTTTCTGAGGTTTGAGCATTTTACAAAATCATCATCTGAAAACAAAAAGAAGATGGAGATGGAACTATGAGCCTACAGAGTTAAGGGATCTGTGGAGGATCTGCAGAGATCCACAGCTCAGGTGGGAAAAATTGATGGCACTACTGTTATTTATGAACTCCAAACATTTGTTGCTTTTTAAGAGGAGACAAATTTCCTTTTTTTGACACCTGTAGCAATTCTAGTTTATTTGCCAGTGAGGAACCCAGCAAACACATGAAATAAAGTGCTCTGGTTGATAAAAAAAGAACTGTTTAATCTAGAAGAAAACCAGTAGATGTGAAAAAAGCAATACTGGATTATCCTAAACAAAGCTATTCTCATGCTGAAATATGGAGATTAGTGCATAATGATGGGGTAATGCTTTTCTTGAGCATTAGTGACAAAACACCTTAGATTTGTATCTCTAAAGTAAATTAAAAGCCAAGTTTTTCTTTTGCTTTATTATTATGCTCTGCTTAGTGTTGGTCTGACATATGAAGTTCCAATAAAATACATTGATGTTTACGGTTCTAACATGACAAAGTATGAAAAATATCAAGTCGTATGGATGCTTTTGAGAGTTACTGTGTACTTCTGGTTAGCATCACTCGTAATTTATTATCAGATCCAGGAAGTTATTTAAGGTTGAGCCACTTGTCACTTGCTGGGGAGATGCAATACATCTTAACAAAAATGTCAGACTCTGAGAGGCTACTCATCCGCCAACTTTCAACAGATTTAGCACAGCTATCAATTCAGTCTGAGAGTTTGTGAAAATGGGCCACCTGGAGGGAGAGCAAAAACAGAAAAGTTCTGGCGTTCTTCCGCAACCAAAACTGAACTTTCATTCTTTTAATGTGCTTTACAGTTTTGCATCTGATACAATTTAAAAAAGCAGTTTATCCTTACAGCTCGGTGGCAAACTTCTTATTTTTAGTAATGTTCCTCTCTCGCTCAAACCGTTGCTTTCTCTTTACCTTATCTAGCCGCTTACTCAGCTGTCTTTCAAGTCTTTGACAAATTATTATCTGGTCCTTAGGGGCCCGGATTCTGCCACCTCTCACTACCCTGGATTGTGGGCTGTATCATTACATAAATAAGCCTCAGAGCAACAGCATTCAAAGCTGCCTTGCATCTTTGTTTTGATCTGCTATGATGAGAAAGCATGTGGTCGTGCTGTTTTTAATCTGGATGTCCTCCTACATGAGAGGTTTGTTCCTTGTGGGATTTACACTTCTTAATGCAGTTCAGAAACTGAGTCATGAACGCATCAGTCCACCGTATTCACCATGCACAGGACTGTTGCTAGCATCGTATCTCCCTCTTACAGATCGGCAGAGATGTTTGTACAGTGAAGGGGGGAATGTGGACATATGTTGTTGAGTGATTAGCACGCGTCTACTGAAACATTCAGGAGGGAATTGCACATGTTTTCATAGTCCTATTTAAACAGGGTCGAAAGCAGGGTCTGTGAAGAATTGATGCCTGCAGCTTTTATTTGACACATTTCATGCGTTGTCATGTGTTTGTTGGATGCTGATGTTGACACAAAAGAAGAAAATATTTTCAGTACTTTTCCTGACAAGTAGAAGTCATTTAATTCATTACTTCCCCCCCTCTCGTTATTAATACCAAACGCGTGTGATGTTCTTGCATCTGAAGGTAATGCCCGAATAGGCAGACTCAAATCGGCTGCAAAAGGCCCAGATCAACCCAGGACTGAATGGATCATTTCTTCCAGCTGGTCTGAGCACAGCTGGGGATTCCCTAGGAAAGGTCGGGGGAAAAATGCTGGAGAAAATGTTTTCTAAACTTCTTGGCTTGAAAGAGCTCTCAGAAAATTGTTCTACAAAAATAGTTTTTAAACCTCGGGAAATTTACTTTAATATATTTCTAAATGGATTTGAATGATGAATTACAGTTCTGAACATGGATGTCTTCTAAAATTTTAGAGTAAAATATTTTTTAAGCTGCTCAGTGGCATTGTGCAGTTAGAACATTTATCGTATTCGAGAGAAAGAGGATAACTATATAGAAGAAATAATAATAACAATATCAGCAGGAAAAAAACCTGAAACAATACGAGAAAATAGCCAGTAGTTACTTCACTGGTTATGTGAACAAAATTACCAAGAAACAAGGGAAGGAGGTGATCTGATCAGATTAATCACTTTTTGTTTTACATGCAAACATAAGATGCTTGCATTTGTTGACGCTCCATATGCTTGATCGTTTTCTATATAGTTTCTTTTATATATGGATTTTAAAAAGTTGCCATGTATTTCTATTGAAGCTCCCAGTGTCAATATTGTACAATCAGCTTTTGCTGTAGTTACAAATGCAGGTCCTTTGGGGTGGGTCTCTATTAGCTGTTTAACAGCCAGATCATTGTCTCAGGTTAAAATTGTCAGGTTTGATCTTGCCACAGATTTTCTGGACTTTGACTGGGGCATCCACACATTTTTACTTTCATCTGAGACTGAAAGCCTTACTGAAAGATGAACCTTTGCCACTGTCTCACTATTTCTGCAGGATTGTCCTCTGTTCAGCTCCGTCTTCAGAGATAAATCTATGATCTTTCAGCTTTTCATCTTTCCCAACTGAAGAGAAACAATACCATTGCCAGTCGAGAAACATAGTCCCTCCAGAGTGTCCTGGGTCTTCCTCTGGATCTCCTCCTGGTTGGACATGGCTGGAACTTGAGGGAGGCATCCAGGAGCCATCCTAACCAGATGCCTGAGCCATTTCAACTGGCTTCTCTTGATGTGGGGAAGCAGTGGCTCTACTTTGAGTCCATCCGAGATGACCAAACTTCCCACCCTATCTATAAAGGAGAGCTCAGGCACCCTGTGGAGAAAACCTATTTCACCTGCTTGTATCGAAAATCTCATTATTTCGGTCACTACCCAAAATTTGTGACCATAGATCAACCAATAAATCACCTTTTGGCTCAGCTCTCTTCTTATCACGACACACCAGGACAAAACACTTTATTGTTGCACACTGGGGAATTAAAAACAATACTGTGCAGTTGTCAGAAATAGAAATATCAACTCACAACATACCATCTACCTAAGCATTGCTGCCTGCCTGCCCAAAAAATACAAACTCTATTTAGAGTATTGAGGATTGTGAAATAATGTGCAAAATGTTATAGCTCCATATTTTGAGAAGCACTCCAACAGTGATGTATTCAGTTGGCCCTCTATCTCACAGAACTGGTGGGTATCAAAAAATGATAACGGCTAACAAAAAATGATTCCATACTTAGGTTAGCTTTGAGTTATTCAAAAGCTGAAAATCCCCTACTGATCGTTTAGTGTGTCTGTCAGGACATGCCAGTGTTTATTTTAACAGCATTCCTTAAATTCAGGCCTGAACAGTGTCTTCATTCAACTAAGCTAAGAATTTGTACTATATTTACATTGTATAAAGTGATTGGTTTCACGACTCCCTGCTGTTCTGTAGTTCTAAACTCTCTAACATCATGCTGTTGCTGTAATTTACTCCTGCAGCCATGGACTCACCTCTTCACAGATGAAAGCAAAACATCTTAATGTGAATGCCTACAGATACGGTTTCACTGTGTCAGATGTCTGTTGGATGGAAAACAAACTTCTTCTTTTCTTTCTCTTCTTCTTCTCACTGGGTTCTTTAGAGAACAGGAAAAGAAGAAGGAGAAAAAAAACACTTTCCTCTCAGAAGAAAAAGGAAACCAGTTTCACACAGGAAATTACCAACAAACTGTTTTCTGACAGATGCTTTATTTAATATCTAGCACTGCTAGATACTGTACTTTCTTTTTTTTCCAGTGTGCCTGCGAGGACAGAAATTGTGTCCTGAGCAATTTGGTGGTGCAAAAAGACAACTCCAAAGATTCCTTGATGGTGATTGAAAAAATGAGCTCCTTTGATAATGATGCTGTTAAACTGTCAGGGATTTGAGAACACACAGTATGAAGCCGTGTTACGTGCTGGTTTAATACCTGCTGGGTATCCTGCCTGCATGTGTGTGTGTGTGTGTGTGTGTGTGTGTGTGTGTGTGTGTGTGTGTGTGTGTGTGTGTGTGTGTGTGTGTGTG
>CAEGAF010189246.1:0-18320 GCA_903067075.1 Micropoecilia bifurca | reverse complement strand
AGACGAGAACAGCTGGACAGACAGGCTGAGAAATGAGATGCAGGTGATCGGTATCGGTAACAGAGCCAATGATCGGCGATCCCGATAATCACCGATTTCACGAAAATCGGCCGATTATGATCGGTGACCGATCGATCGGCGCACCTCTAATATATATATATGTATATATATATATATAAGATATACCACTGATGAAGCTATGATATAGTCGTTAAACATTTGTGTAAGCTTCTGACCTGCAATAATGTACAATTGTCTTGTAGCATAGTTGTTAACTCAAAATTTCATATATTTTGTTAATTGTGTTTTTTAAATGTTTTCTTAAGGGCACAATTTCTTAAAGGCAGCTTTAATGATATTTGCAATGATCTTTTTTCTGTGGAAATGTACAAAAGTTGTAAATTAAATATCTTCATGGAGTAATACACATTTACAAGACATGGTTTTTATTGACTTTCTGGTCTTTTCTCTATTTTTTCTTTTCCCCCAGAAATCTGTGGCGAGAAGCTCATTACAAACTTGTGCAAGCATATACTGGCCCCAGTGAGCAAATGTATATTACCGCTGTAGATGCAGTACGCCACGCACTGGAGAAGCTCTTCAATTTGACGTTTATCTCACCAGACAAAGGTTCACCTTCCCTCTCTCCAGCCCGAGAGAAGGAAAAAGACATCTTTTTGCCACCCAGCTCATCCTGCTTCTCAAAGTCCCAGTCAGACAATCTTTGCCCTAACGTCCTGCCTGCAGAATGTCTGCTGGAGACGACAGAAATGATGTATGTGATTCTACCGTACACTCAGTATTCGCTTCACGACATTGTGTCCTTCAGCCCAGCAAAGCTTGCCAACAGTCATGCCAAAGTCTTGTTTATCATCTACCAGGTCCTAGTAGCTATGCGGGCATGCCATACATCGGGCCTTTCCTGTGGAGAGCTGTCTCTTCAGGACATAGCAGTCGATGAGCAACTCTGCAGCCATCTCAAACTCAACCTTTCTCATTATGAGGACCTGGGATCAGAAGAGGCCGACAGGGATGATCGTGTAAGCCAAGAACCAAAAAATGCCCTGCCAACAGAAAGTAAATGTTTGAGCCAAGAGAACAATAGACTGTGTAAAGACTGCTTTGATGAGCTGAAGACACTGGTTCTGGATTGGGTTCATGGACGAGTCAGTAACTTCCATTACTTGATGGAGTTGAACAGGTTGGCTGGACGGCGGGAAGGGGATCCTAACTATCACCCAGTGCTGCCTTGGGTCGTGGATTTTACTGTCCCTTTTGGTAAATTTCGGGACCTCAGGAGGTCAAAGTTCAGGCTCAACAAGGGGGACAAGCAGCTGGACTTCACATATGAGATGACCAAAGAGGCATTGGCAGCTGCAACGGGTAATGGAATTGGGGTAGGTGGAGATCTCAGTGTCGGTGTTGGAGGTGCTGCACAGTCCGACCACCTGCATGTGCCTCATCACATATCTGATGTGCTGTCAGACATTACCTACTATGTCTACAAAGCCAGACAGACTCCCAAGTCAGTGCTTTGTAGCCATGTTAGGTCACAGTGGGAGCCCAATGAATACCCAGCGACTATGGAGCGCATGCAGAGCTGGACTCCTGATGAATGCATTCCAGAATTTTACACAGATCCATCCATTTTCAGCTCAATCCACCCTGACATGCCAGATCTGGATGTGCCTTCTTGGTGCAAGTCATGTGAAGAGTTTATTGAGGTCCATCGGGACCTTCTGGAGAGCAGAGATGTCTCCCAGCATTTGCATCACTGGATAGATCTCACGTTTGGTTATAAGCTGTCAGGTAAAGAAGCTATCAAGGCCAAGAATGTATGCCTGCACCTTGTGGACAACCACACAAATCTGACTACCTATGGCGTAGTTCAGCTATTTGACCAGCCCCACCCACCTCGCTTATCTGCTTCCCAATATGCCCCAGCAGAACCTCCTTTTCTTGGCCTTGCTACTCTTAATGTGCCTTCCTTACACATCCCTTCTGTTGATGCCATTGTTGACACTGTGGATGGAATGATACCAGAATCGAAAGGGTGCGAGTCCTCTGGTTGGACCACGGCAGATAAGGATGATGATCTTGAACAAGGTACAGAAGCTATAGACTCATTATCTTCCACTGGCTCATGCACATCTTGCCCTGTCAATCTGCCAACTATTGGCGCAGGGGGAAGTAAAATTAGCGGCGAGCGCACAGCACATATATCTCAGTCTCCAAGTCCACTGACAAATGATTTCTCAAGTGGCATAGCTCCTGCTTTAAGAAGTGCAGCGTTACAAAAAGGTGGCTCAATGAACAAAAAACATGGAGAAAACATTGTTACTAGCAACACAGAAGAAGTCAAAATCATTCTACCTGAAGGTTTCAGCCCATTGCAACCATTAGAAGAATTGGAGAAGTTAAATAATTTCTTGGTAAAAAGTCTTCATGCTGATATTTTGCATCCTTCAACATCTTCTGGCTCAAGAAGAGAGGGTTTGAAAACTAAACCTGGACCTTCTCTCACCACCCTCTTCCAAAGAGATGTGCAGGCACTCGGTGTTTTCACTGCAGAGATATTCTATGCTGCCAAACTTAGATGTCTGAAAGCAGACACTCCACTCAGACAGCGTTTCCAGGCCGTCATCAACCTGTGCTCTACAAACCTCCGCGATGTGCCTCTGTCATTGCACCATGCTCTTGAGTCCTTGTTGCTCTTAGAAAAGCATGCTAAAGTAGCACACAGAGAAGAACCAGTTTGCCCAGAGCCTCTTGTTTTCAATTATGACCCTATCTACGATGGCCTCCCTCCTCCAAGCCCTCACCAGTTGTTGAATTCCATCATTAGTCCTTTTCCCTTCCCTTCATATTTTGCTGCACTTCATGATTTTATCTTCTCCTACCATGGCAAGATGGGTACCATGTGTAGCCTTCAGGGAAGAGACATTGTCTTCCACCTGTGGCAGCAACTTGAAGCACTGTTGCGGACTAACATCACTGCTGAAGGTCTTGAGATTCTCTTGCCCTTCATTCTGGCCCTCATGCTTGAGGAGTCCACTGCGGTCTATGCTGCTTGGTACCTTTTTGAGCCCATCTCTACAGTCCTAGGTCCCAGAAATGCAAACAAGTACTTACTAAAGCCGCTGATCAACGTTTATGAAAACCCCCACTGTCTCAAAGGACGTTTCTATCTCTATACTGACTGTTTTGTCCTTCAGCTGATTATGAGGCTTGGTCTCCAGGCCTTCCTCTCAAGCCTACTCCCACATGTCCTGCAAGTTCTAACTGGCTTCGAAAGCTCGGGGACTGGTGGAGAAGGTTTTAAAGGCCTGAGAACTGGCATTTGTAACCTCGGAGAGGAGGAGGAAGAGGACTTCCAGGATGGCAAAGCGCGGCCATCATCTGCGTCTGTCGGTGGCAACATGGGCAGTAACAGTGGGGTGAGTGGAGGAGTTGGGATGGTCGGAGACACCGGACTAGTTGACTATTCCTCTGGCATCAGTCTCAACGACCAAGTGTTTCTCTCAGAAGCTGAGGACTTTCAGAATGAATTTTATGTCAACAGTGGAGACGGTGTTGGTGGTGGGAAGCAGCAAAACCAGAACTCTGCAAGCAAGGATCAAGATCAGGAATCTTTAAGTGTGGGGAAATTAAGTGACAAAAGCAGCACAAGTGAACTCTCTCTCGGTGATGATTCCATGAGGGACAGAGCGAGTCTGAAATCTGCAGACAGCAGCCAGGATCTAAAACATGCTAGTGAGGGAGAGGAAATCGGCGAGTTAGAGGAAGAAGAGCTAGCCAGCGATGGGAAGGAGGGGACGGGTCACAGAGCGTCCCTCAGTCTTGACCTCACAGATTCAGGTTCCACTCTCACAACTCTTCAAGGAGAGACTGTTAACGGGATGAGACTTGATGAGACTGACAAAGGAATTGTAGATGATCAGGAGGAAGAGGAAGACGACAGAGATCCATCAGAGGAGAAAGAGCAAAAGATTCTTTTAGGTGAGCAAGTAATAAACCTGTTGCTAGCTTTTTCTTTTTTTATTGCTGTGTAATGTTTAATCCTTTAACTGTGTTGCTATTCACAGATACAGTCTGCAAAACAGTTCGATGGCTATCGGCAAAACTCGGACCAACAGTGACGTCTCGATATGTTGCCAGAAATTTGCTGAGACTGCTCACAAACTGTTACATTGGTGTGTGAATTCATCATATCAAACATGTTTGCTGCCTTATTTCAATATCAACAGAAATGGTCTCCATTTTACATCAACTACTATTTTGTTACAGGATCTGAAAATCACCAGTTTGTTTCCCCTCCATCTGTGGAAAGCCAGCTGGAGAGTGTGGGAATGGGCAGTGTGTATGAGAAAAAACCTGTTGTTGGTGATCAAACAGCAGGCCCTGTTTTAGACTGTCTCATTTACATAGCTCAACTCTATGGAGAACCTGTTCTCACCTACCAGTACTTGCCTTACATAGGATATCTGGTAAGACAAAAAATATACTGTATTCCAACTTGAAATCTTTGTTTTTATAGTACCTAAACATCACAATATTTTGTTTATTTCATTAGTTTGTTTAACAGGGAATATTTGTCCTATGTATATTATAAAGTAGATGTTATACCAGATACTGCTAGTTTGCAACTCCTGAACCTGGCTTGGATTTTGAGAAATAAAACAAGCACAATAGCAAAAAAAGACCAAAAACAAAAAAAACAAGCAGTGCTAAGAGAAAAATCTGTCTTCTTGATTAATGGCTTTTTCTATTTATGACAAGTTAATTTTTGTAAAATCTTGATTATTTTTCACCAACCCACTCCTTGGACTTCCATAATTCAGCGATGTTGGCCCACTCTGACCCCTTTGTCCTCTTGTTTTACAAACAGTTTTTAGAACATATTTATTTGGAGTTTGAATTCAGGCCAACTCCTAGAAGGGATGATTAAATTAAAAGCAGGTTTGTCATTTATAATTTATTTGTAAGAAAAGAAAACTGGTCTTGGTATGAAAAAAGAAATCTGAGGTTTTATTTGTAGGAAATATTACCCAGGCTTCAGCCAAAGTTATTCTAAAAAGGAGCCAACAAGGCTTATGCTTCTCAAATGTTTTCCAGGTGTCTCCACCATCTTCACAGCGTCTCAACACGCGTAAAGAAGCAAGTCTGCTTGGAGCCGTAGCACTTACCCAGAAGATCATTGTCTTTCTCTCGGATACCACGCTAATGGACATGCTTATGAAAATCAATCAGGATGTGCTCCTTCCACTTCTAGATCTGATTACTACACCACGAATGGGGTAAAGCACAACATGTATACATTGTGGATCAAGAAGTTTTCAGATTACAGTTACAGATGTTAAACAGCCAAAACATCTCAAATACAGCTTATCTTTGTCTTTTGCTCCTAAAACATGTGAGTCTGTTTAAGTTTAATGACTACTTTTTTGTGTGTTTGAACTGAACAGTATAGAATAAGAATCCATGAGATGTAGATATCAGTCATCCTCTGATCGATTCCTTCACTTCCGTATTGTTGTGTAGGTTCCCCAGCGGGGTACAAACCCGCATTGCTGTCTGCCTGAAGACGCTGAGCCTAATGGCTCTCATCTGTCTGCGCATCGGGAGGGAGATGGTGCAGCAGCACATGGCTGACACTTTGCGTTGCTTCTTTGCTGTTTTTTCTCTGCTGCATTCTCTCCAGTCCCAGGTACAGCTGCACTGCGACCATTCATGACAACAGATTTATGGACGTTAAACGTCAGACACCAGAACCCCTTAAATAAGTCACATTATATCTCAACTCCCATTGTAAATGTATGTTGGAAATGTCAGAGAACGTAGTACATGTTTGTTGGGAAAAAAATGTACAATTAGAAATCTGGTCTCCTTTTGTATTCATTGCTCTTCATGCCAATACCCTAAAATGACATTCTGTGGAACCAATTGCTTCAAATGTTGACTAAAGAAGATAAATGATAAAACTTAATCTGAGATTAACATTGTGGAGATTTTATGGATTGGTTATAAAATCATATTAAAAGCTTTGAACTTATGAAGGGCTGATCAATCTGTTTAGTTAAATCCCAATCAGAAAACTTGCAAAACATTGATGTCTATATATGTTAATGAGACAAAGGCAGTGATAATCAGAGAAGCAGCCAACTATCGTAGCTCTAGAGATATAGGCAGTTCTCACTGGAAAAGACTGGTTTTAATTCAGGTCGACTGGAAGAAAACCTGTTGAAAGCTGTAGAGGAATAGAAACCAAGATAGAGACTGACCATAAATACGCCAGTCTCTCTTTGTGTGGGAAACAAATTGAGAACCACAAATAATTTTGCTTCTCCACAATCATTTTGTTTTGGTCCACCGCATAAAATCGTAGTAAAATAAATTTCAATAAGTATAGACTTAATATAAAACTTTAACCAGAAAGAAAAAGAGAATTTCAGACATGCTTTTACTCTTTTTGAAAATAAAACTAAATTGACTCCAAGTAGATTGACACCATTGTCTCTTTACCTCTGCAGCTAAGTCATGCCCCGCGGAGAGTTGTGGGAGAAGTAACACTGGTGGATGTTTGTACACCTGAGGGGTCAAATATAACGTATGAGACGGGGGTCTTGGAGGAGCTGCAGTCCGTATTTAACCCTGAAATGGCCCATGCCTCCTACATCCCCTTCTACTGTCTCATAGGTAACACTTTCCTCACGTTCCTCAGTTGAAAATAGATTAGAAAAAAGGTTATTTGTTAAAGTTGTATGTATAAATATAGAGATGAAAGGGTATTTTACTTTTTGTTGAGGTCTGACTTGCCGATTTTGACATTGAGAAAATTTAATATACAAGAGAAAATATTTGCTGCGAGTTCTTTAGTAGAGGTAGACGTTTTGTCTTTCTATAGGACATTAAGGATTTAAAACATTCTTCCCATTTATGCATAATCAAAAATGTGATTTGAGAATTGGCAAACTCCTGGTGGAACTGTGAGTCTGCTGAGCTCATCATACAAACTGCTTCTCAATCCAACACTCATAACAGCTGTAAACTGCATAATGAGAAGCACTGCTGTGATGATGCACTGAAGAGGGAGTGTCAGAAAGAGTCACCGGTAGTCAAATTACCAAGTCGTCATGTTTGATATATACTCCATTTTGTAACAACTGAAGTGAACATGGTTGTTTGATTGTAAAGTGGTGCTATGTGCCTGGACCAAACATAATATTGTTTCTTTAAATGTTTAGGTTCTCTGGTGTTACAGCTCATTGTTCTGTATCCTGTCAACAGGTGACTTTGGCATTCGGAAACTGGTCCCAAATCATGAACTCGTCTGGCAACTGGCCCAGTCCTACACTCAGAGTCTGAGCCAGGACTCAGAGACCAGCCTCAGCTCGACGTCCCGGCTGGACGCGGCGTCTTCCTCTGGCCTCGGCAGACAGGTTGGCTGTAACCCTTTCCCCGCCCCCACGCACAGCTCCACCGCGCAGGGAGACTCCCTCCCCGAGTCGGGCACGTTCGGAAGCCACCTGGTGGGGAACCGCATCCAAGTGTCCCACGACAACGAATTCGACGGCAACGCCAACCACAGTCTGGCCAGCTCCTGGGGACGCACCGGCCACACGACTCCCATCATCACCGCCGCCTCCACGTTTTCCGCTCCTTCCACAGGCGCGTCCTCGTCGTCGACCTGGATCTCGGGCTCCTCCCAGGAGGACAGCGCCCTGAAGCAAGATCTGCCCCGTAGCTCCCGCTCGCTGCAGGGCAACTGGTTGGCCTACTGGCAGTATGAGATCGGTATTAACCAGCAGGATTCCCATTTCCACTTTCACCAAATCAGACTGCAGAGCTTCTTAGGCCATTCGGGCACCGTCAAATGTTTGTCACCGCTGGTGGGAGAGGATTTCTTCCTGTCCGGGAGCAAAGACAAAACCGTGAAGCTTTGGCCTCTTTATAACTATGGCGATGGGACTCAGGAGGTGGAGCCCAGGCAGACGTACAGCGAGCATCGGAAGTCTGTTTTCTACGTGGGGCAGCTGGAGACCTCGCAGGAAGTCATCAGCTGTGACGGCACTGTCCACGTGTGGGACCAGTACACAGGTGCAGAAACTTTACGCCATTCATTTCGGCTCGTGACCAAATTCTTCTTGGGAGTTTGCACTTTTTTTTGCTTGTCTGTTTCATTTCAGTGTATTTACTTTTTTTTGTGTTCTCTCCCTTAGGCAAGCCAATCCGTTTGTATGAAGCTGTGGACGGGAAGAATCCAATTACAGCCGTCACCACAATGCCAGCTCCACACTGCAGCGTTGTGTTTGGCAGTGCGGATTCTGTTCTCCGCTTCATTGATCCTCGAAAGCCTGGATTGCAGGTAGCAATTTCACCTGGAGAGCTCGTCCTCTGGAGACCCGAGCCGCTCGCCGCCCAGCGGCTATTAATCATCGCCGTGCCTTTGGAAGGAGGGGGCCTCTTTGCGCTTCTTCATGACTGAGTTATTCGAGTGCCGAAAGTGACAAATCTTCTCCTGTGTCTCTGCAGCATGAATTTCGGCTGGCGTACAACAACGTCAGCGCCGGACTCATCCGCTACCTGGCAGTCAGCCCCTCTGGACGCACCGTAGCGGCGGGATTCTCCTCAGGATTCATCGTTCTGCTGGACGCGCGTACAGGCCTCATACTGAAGGGTTGGCCAGCTCATGAAGGAGATATTCTCCAAATGAAGGTCAACTTTCCTATGTAGATTTGCATTGCTGACAATATAGTTTCATCTTGATTATTCTTTCTATTGCTGGCCAATGCAAAAGTGCAGATTCTGAAGCTATAAAATTATCAAATTATTCTGTAGAGAGAAAAAAAAACACACAGATCACATATTAAACCAAAACAAGTTTTTAAGTTTTATCTAATTATTTTCTTGTAGAAAAGCATAATGTATTTTTGTTCTCCACTAATTTAATATTTCAATAATTTCATTAAATACAGTGGTTTTTTGATTTTAGTGTATGAGAAGATAACAGTTATTTATTATGATTCTACCTGCGTTTTGTATGAATTTAGTCATGGTAAAAAGAAAGTACACCCTCCATCAATTCTAACGTATTGTCTCATAAAATATTTATATTCTTTACCAGTTTCCAAAATCATTTCATAATAATTGGCTCTTAAAAAAACAACCTGCAGCGCAAATTGCTCTAAAACATCTGTATAGATTATTGATATGCTCCTTATAAGCTCAACCTAAAAGGTTAGGCTTTTGTGACTAGTATTAGAACATATATTAGACCAAGTTTCTTTTATTTTGATCGTCTTAGTCTGGTGTGTGAAAGATGATGAAAGTTGTACCCAGCAGATCTGCTGTCAACAGACCTCGAACTTTATTTAACCCCAAATTGGGTCAAGGATTGTATTTCTAGTTTTATAGGTACAAGTTCAGGCAAACATGGACATAGGTTACTCATTAGAAAGAAAACACTGATGGCTCACCAGCACATTGAAATTACTCAGATGTTTATGTTTTCCCCAGGGAAGTTTTTGATTGACCTAGCTAAATAAAGTCTTTATTTTCAGATTTCTTTAAATGAAACCACTTAATTCAGTGAGTTTAGAGCTGTAGACCTCTGGAGAGCAGCTTTTACAATTATTTGACTTGCTTTCTCATTTTTTTATATTTTAGGCAGCAGAGGGCAACCTGGTGATCAGCTCCTCCACCGACTACACTCTGAGCGTGTGGAAGGATCTGGAAAACAAGCCGCTGCGCCAGTACAAGTCGCAGTCTGACCACATCCATGCCTTCGACCTGTACGGCTCGCAGATCGTCACCGGAACGGTGGCCAGCAGGATCGGGGTTTACTCCATGGCCGACATCTCCCTGAGCCCCGTGAGCAGCACCAAGCTGAGCACAGAGAACTTCCGCGGCACCTTGACCAGCCTGGCTGTGCTGCCCACCAAGAGGCTGCTGCTGCTCGGCTCTGACAACGGCGCCATCAGGCTGTTAGCTTAAAACCGTAGCTTGTAGCTGCACTAAACACTCTTTCCACTGGTATTTACTGTGTCTTTTTAGTAGAGGAGCGGCGGTCTGAGGCTCAGCTCCCCCCCCTTTTGAACTCGGAGGGAGATGAAATAGTTGGGTTGGGTTTAAAATGCTTTCTTTAGCATCTGCAGAATCATGCTAATCTGCCTACTAGCACAGAATCTATTGAGCGGCGGTGCGCCACGCCGTCAAGATTCATCATGCACACCGAAATCTATTCCCTTTCTCTATAGATGTATACTATTTAATAGTAAACCCTTGTCTTGACTAGGTCATTTGTTTTTGTTTGTTTTTTTTATACCCAGGTCAGCTATTGGAAAATGAATAAATAAATTGGAACAGATGCTCAGGAAGGTCTCACGGAGAGTTTACACTTTTCCGAACAAAACCAAAAATTCATTGACCTCACCTGCCGTTTTCCTCAACAATAATGAGTCAATTCAAATGCACTGATTAAAACTATGCAGTATTTGTAGAGCAAGTGATTCCTGTTATTGTGACTCCCATGTTTTTTTTTTCTTTTAAAGACCTGTTTTAACAGTTGTGTGTGTGAGTGTGTGTGTGTTTGTGTACATCCTGAATAATAAACGTACACCTGCCGCTGTGAGGACCATGTTGGTCCTCAGTGCCTGATCAGAGAGGAGGGCGGCGCTGGGGGACAAAATGTTAGATACACAGCCTTGAAATCTACTGCACAATTAAGGCCTGAATTTTAACATTTTTAGAGTCTCACTCTGATGTCTTTTTTCTTTCTTAAGCTGAATGTTTTTATTCCACAAATGGATTACTTGAAATTTCTTCAGGATTATGAAGACCATGTTTTAAGCCCTGTAGCGGCATTATGTCGTGCGTGTGCGTGTGCGTGTGCGTGTGCGTGTGTGCAGATGCTGGTTTTGCTCGGCATACCAGTTGGTTAAAAACTCACCACTTGTTTTTTTTTAGTTTTCAACTTGCAGAACCTGATATAGAGCTTTGCAAAAGTATTTGCTCCTCTTGAGCTTTTCCAAATTTGTCACATCCAACCAGACACTTCTATGTGTTTTTTAGGAGTTTAATGTGATTGATCAACCCAAAGTAATTCATGTGTGTTTAATAGTTTCATATATGTGTATATATACTATATATATATATCAAAAAAAATTGGAGTCCATTTGTATTCAGTGCTCGAATGTCAATCATTTGTCATTACTGTAGCAAATTTTATTAATTTTATCTAAAGCCTGATTGTCTCTAAACTTACATTTCTATGATTGACATTTAAAGACGTCAGCTTTAGGTCTGAGCTTTGGATCATTCTAATACATGAATACACTCAGATCTAAATTGTAGATCTGTTTATTTTTGTTGGGTTTTTTTCCCCGACTTTATTGTGTTGAAAGTTGAACCTCAAGCCTAATTTAATGTCTTTTGTTGGATCTAACAGGTTTTCTCCACAACTGTTTGAATCCAACCGTCCTTTCAGCCGCTTTGTCCTTTGTTTTCTGTTCCTACTGAGAGAAAATTTGTAACAATAACTTTGGAAAATGTGTGTTTGGTGAACGATGTAGCGGTCAGTCCAGACTACGACTACGACCTTTGCTTTATGTCTTCCCATTTCCTGAGAGTTGTTAAAAATGTATTTCCTCCCTCCTTCAATTATAAACTGCTTTATGTTGCTCTATCTTATAAAGTCCTAAGACGGTACAATAGTGTCTGGTTGTAACGTCACAAAATGTAAAGCTCAAGAGGTTTTAATAGATTTTGTGAGGCACCGTAGGAACAGTCAATGCCAAGAGAAACAACTTTGTTTTTTATTGTCACCTTTTTTATATAACGTTAAAGAAATATTATGGAATAAAGGTGTCTGATGAATATATATATTGTGTTCAAAAATGTAGTTTAACTCCAGTTTTGAAAGCAAAGTAGCATAAATCTATAAAAGCTCTGCACTTTGTATAACTAGAGCTTTTATGTTGCAACAGTTTTTTTAATTACTTGCCTAAAGATCAAATTGTTCTGATAACATATGCTATAACTTTTGGAGCAGAATTTAAAGCAAAAATAAGAGTTGGTGACATTAATTTATTAACTTGTTTAATAAAAACTTGCCTCCATCTTTTCAGTGTGTTTCGGTTTTTTTTGTGTGACTCATGATTACTAGTTATCTCATCTAAATAATGTAGGACAGATTGTACAGTTGTGCGCAGATTGCAGGCATAATTTATCTGCAATAAATGTTCCTTGATGCTACAATTTTTTGTAATGTAATAATTTCTAGATAGTCACAGCCTTAATGAAGATTTTTGGCACAGAAGCGAGACTTTGGTGCCTCTTTAGTTAAACTGCTATGTCATAATCCGGGCCCTTCTGGGAAACGCGCGAGCCTTGTTCCTCCTCACGAAATAATTCGCCATTTTTCCGGCACGTTTCGTTTATCCGCGCGCGCATTGTGATTAGCCGTTGTTTTGTAACAGGTGTGTCATGTTTCCTGTTGGAGATGAAGTTGTGCTTGAACAGGCTCCGCCACCCCCGCATGTCCGATCAATGCAAGTTCATATTTAACTGTTTGCTGAGCATCTGCCAATATTTTACCCTCAGGGAATTCAGCCACTCACCGTACAGCAGGTTCTCCTTTTTTTTCCTCTTTTGGACAAACCAAGAGGGTTTCTTTGTCTTTTAAAAAAAGGTAAACGTATTTTAAACTTCATCTTCAATTTAAAATGTTTTCTTTTCGTTTTTCAGATTGAGATTGTTCAAAACGTGCAAAGTATTGAAATATGCTTCAGATGAAGGATTCTGACTTGACATTTAATCACTTCTCTCTGCTGTAGCTAGATTATGTTTGAAGGTTGCAGTTTAAGGTTGATTTGGTTCAGGTTTTAACTTCTGCTCTAGTTTATTGATTTGGAGAAATGCTTCGGTTATCTGTGTTCCTTAAAATGAATGAAAATTACGGAAAAAAACTACAACCATGATAAAGCTATATAGGAATTAGAAAGATTTTATTATTAGCTGAAATTAAGAAGAGAGACTAATCTTTAGTGATAATATATTGCGTAACACTACTTCTGTAATGAAGAAATGTAAGCCTCTGAGGAAAATGACCTTGTATTGTATATATTTTTCTCTTGCAGTTACTTTTCTTGGATATGGACCTCAGCCTGACGCTCCTGTTAATTTGTCTCTGCAGCCTAGGAACTAATGTAACCTATCTAAAAACCTTTGAAAAAATCTGTATTGATTATGGAAAACTTTGAAAGACTATTGTCCTCTGCTATCTTGTTCTTGACAGAATGCTGAAGTGGCAGAAGATCAGTCAATCCCCCTAATTCCTCTAAACCCCAGTCAACCCATAGAAGTAAGAACTGAGTAATTTGTGCTTAACACACTGCAAACACACAAAAATCATACAGAGTATTTTTGGTCTAGTTTCTAAGTGAAATATTTTAGTGCATTTGAAGTAAAGCAAAACTAAACTAAAGGTTTTTTTTTCAGCAAGACAAGTAATATTTGAAGTTAATAATTCTTGAAATACAAAAAAAAAAAACAGTCTTAGTTCCACTGGCTGATTTTGTCGCCTAAAACAGGAAAAATGTTTTGGTATAAGTGGGAAAAAAATTGGCAAACTACCTTGAGTAGGCTAATTCATTGAGTTTATTGAACCATCTGAGAACTTGGATCCACTGGATTATCTTTAAGTGATTATTTTATTTTATTTTTGTAAAGTGCCTTCAGATGAAATTTGTTGTGATTCGGCGCTTTATTATTAAACGACAATGAAGTGAACTGAATAAAAACCAGCCTGTTTATCTTGCTGAAAACTTACATCCAAGTTAGTTTTATCTTACTTCAAGTGTACTAAGATATTTGCGCTAGAAACCAGGCCAAAAATACTTTTACATTTTATGTTCTTGTACTTCACGCTCAGTTAGGATCCTGGTTTCTGTCGTTTCCGTTTAAAGGAAGGTGAAAGCCAGGGGACACCGGAGCCAACAACTCTAAACGAAACGACTGTTACTGACACGACCAATCTGTCCAACAAGACATCGTCAGATGAAGAAAAGGGAGACAGTTGTCAGGCTATCAGCCGAAACCCCAACACCAAACACACTATCACTGCTGCGATTCAGAGACTGGGGATGCAGCTCTTACAAAACCTGGAGACGACACCAGACCAGCCAAATGTCATCATTTCTCCTCTAAGCATATCTCTGGCCCTCTCGCAACTGGCTTTAGGTATGGCAGAAACTGCTTCCCACCTCTGTTGAACTAGCCTACTTCGTCATGGCGTAGTTGAGATTGCAATTTGGAATTGTTTTTTATCCCAAGGTGCGAGAAACGAGACGGAAGAGCTGCTGATGTATCACCTCCATGAAAACAGCTTGCCGTGTTACCATGAGTCTCTACGACACGTCTTAACGCAGCTGAGAAACAGCGACGTGCAAATCGCCACGCGCCTGTTTCTGCGTCAAGGTTTGTTCTGATTTCTGTTTTAATATCTGATTTTGAGCCCCCCGTCCTACCTCCCCCCAAAAAAACTGAAGATCTTTTTCTTTTTTAGGGTTTAAGGGAAAGCAAGAGTTTGTGAGCGAATCGCTGCGGTTTTACGACTCGGAACCAGCAATAGTGGAAAGCCTTCAGCAGATCAATGAGTGGGTAGAGAACGCAACACAGGGGAAAATGATGGACTTCCTGTCTTTTTTGCCACCCAATCTGCTTCTCATGCTCATCAATGCCATTTACTTCAAAGGTGATTGGCCAACATGCCGACTTCTAACTAACGAATGTATGAACATCACTGAAAAGCTCATTTACTTAACCGAGAAAGTGAAACTCTTACGCTTACTAACACAGTGTTCATTTTGGTAAGTCGTTGTGATTGGGATCAAAATTCAGTTTTTAGAAAACCTAATAATCCATAAAATGAACTTTTTGATGAAACTGATTCTTTTATATGTGTCTGTATCCCTTTAAGAGTGTAATCAAGAACATTTTCCTTCTCTGAGCCATTATTCATAAAGTATTTTGGGTTTGAAAGATGCCGTTGACTAAAATTGACCATCTCATTTCCCTGTGTGTCTGACAGGAGAGTGGAAAGCTCGGTTTGACCCGAACTTCACCTCCAAAGGCGTCTTTTACCTTGATGATTTGCACCTGGTGGATGTTGATATGATGGATGATACCAAACATCAGCTGAGTTTATTAATGGACAGTGAGCTGGAGGCTCAGGTACAGTTCACCTTCTGAAGTCTCTGTTTCTCTGGGAATTTTGATGCAAAAGAGTTTGATGTAGGTTTGAAGCAAAATATGCTAAAATTCAACATCTGTTTTACAGTATCTTCATATGTTTTTGTATTAAAGGTTCATTTAAAAAAACAAACAACTATTTCATTATCTGTGCAGTAATAGGTAAGGCATTTGGACCAAAGCATTTTGGAATTTAAAGTTTAATAGCTCTCTGTTTGCTCTATGTATTCATTAGGCCTCCAACACATGTTAGTTACACATTATTAAGGGGATTTGATTCATATTTATTTAATTATTTATCTTAAATTAACGGAATAAGTAAATCTGCTACATTGACAGCATATTTGAATTATTTTTCTGTAATTCATGGCGTATGCAGTAAGTTCTCATACACATCTATTCACGTAAGTTGATTAGGTCATGCATAGTAAAATTGAAAATATTGCTAAAAACAAGAGTATCCAACTGTTAACTGCAAATCTGTTTTACAGTTCTGGATTTCTCCATTTTTTTAAATTAAAATTTAAAAACAACCAAAAACAAAGTTGACGTGAAATGACCCATGTGTAGAAATATGTCCAACTCACTTTAGACCCAAACTCTTAAAGGGGAGGTGTTTGGTAAAATCAACTTTTTTTAGTTTCATGATATTCCCTCATCAAAAACATACCTGGAGTGTTGCTTTGATTCTTTCATGCATGTTTGAAAAATCCTTTAGTCTCCCACGGCAACCATTCAGCTGTGCAAAACACCAGCTACTCCTCTGGGATGCAGTTGACAAGCCTCCAAGCTTCCACCGCACAGAGCAGCCCTCCCCCCGCCACTCCTCCTCTCAGCTCCTTCAGACTAGCCAGCAGCAATTAGCAAACACAGGGTGGAACTGAGCATGTGCTCATTACATGAGCTACTTCTCAGAGGTAAAAATGTCGATAAAGGGTTAATTGAGAAATTAAGTTGTGATGACTTCTTGAAGGCAGAGTTTCAGAAAGAGCAGGGGATTTTAAAGCAACAGAGGCCCAATTTGAAGGCGTTTATTTACAAAGTAAAATTTCTTTTAAAACACATAATTCTGCCCCTTTAAGAAACTACTATATCACTTTTCTTTATGTGCAGGTGGCAAGGTTCCCATTCACAAAGGACATGAGTTTGCTGGTTATCATGCCTGAGTCGGGGAGAGTGAACGTGTCTTCGCTTTCCTCTCACCTAAATATCTCCAACTTGTATGAACGTCTACCCAAAGAGAGAGCTGTCCAAGTTAAAGTTCCCAAATTCAAGCTGGAATATTCTCAGGAGTTGCAGGACGTTCTTACCAAACTAGGTAAGACGTAACCTTCTCGCATCTGCAAGCTCTGGTAAGACAAATGATGCTATAAACCACCTCTGTAATCGCTGGTTTCATCTCAGGTCTTGGGGATGTGTTCCTGAATCCCAATTTGGGTGGGATCGCAGACGGCCCCCTGCTGGTGTCCAGCATAATGCACAAGTCTGGCATGGAGATTAATGAGGACGGCGCGATGGCCGCCGCCGCCACAACCACCATCATCTCGAGGGCATCCAATCCTATTTTTCACCTCAGTCAGCCCTTCTTCTTTGTGCTAATGGATGATGTAACTCACATACCAATCTTCATGGGTGTCATCAATAACCCCAATCCTGGAGCCCCTGTCCTGCAGAGGGTTGATGTTGGAAGTAAAGATAAAGTAGGATTCCCAGCTGACAAGAATCACATGGGCTCGGTTGAATTCAATCCTAAATAGAGACTAGAATCATTTGCCAATTCTAAGGAATTTGAAAAATGTAAGTAAATACACAATGGAGAGTCATATTAGATGATGTTGAGGTTTTCCTTTTATACCACTTGGACTTTTTATGATGTCAACATGTCTGTACTGCAAAAACAAAAAAATCCTACCAATATCTTACTAATATCTTTAGTCCAAATATTTCAGTACTGTTGAAATAAGATTAAAACTAACTTACAAGTAACTTTTCACCAAGACATAGAAGCTTGCATTGAGTCAGTAATTCCTTAATATTGATGAAAACTTACTTGCTCCAGTGGCAGATTATTTCAGTTTTACTAAGACATTTTCCCTAATCTGTCGGTGGAACTCGCACCTTTTCATCAGTATTAAGGAATATTTTAATTAAAACCCTCCCCCCTCCTATATCTTGCTGAAATGTTACTGATAAGTTATTTTTTTAATCTTCTTCCATGTGTATTAAAATATTTGCACTAGAAAGTAGAATTTTTTTTCAAAGATTTTGTGTTTTTGCAGTGTAGCACAATTTCAATGTTACAACTTGATTCTGTATGTTCCTGGATTTTTTTTTTTTAAATTTATGTTGCAGGTAAATAAATGTATCAATCTGAATCCCTTCATGGCTATGAGTTATGATTTTACATTAAATAAAAGTTTGCATATGTAAATAAATCACAATATCATATATTTTAGTAATATGGTACAAAAAGTGAAACCTTACATTTACACAAATCATTGTGCATAATCATATATTTCATGGTTATTGTGTGCAGATGCTGAAAAACAATGCATACATTATTTATATTTTTTTAAAGACTGATGAAAAGGTGCTTTAATTCAATGATGTGGTTATAGTGAAACGCATGTACTGTAGAGTTTATTCTGTCAATGCAGCTTTGGGCCAGTGTGTACTGGAGACGAGTCACGCCGGGAAATTAAATCAGCATTTACTTTTAAGTTTGTCGGCAGAAACAAACACAGCATTCTCTAAAATTTGCTGATAAACAGCTGAGTTGACTTTGAACTTGCTAAAACACACATCAACATTGACAGCTTTCCAAATAAAATGTAAAATCTACCTTTATCTGAAAATGGAACTTTGTCCACTGAGCAGCCCAGGCCTTGTGAATCTCCCCCAAACTCTTGACTGGGCTGTGATTGGTAATCATCTCAACGTGCTGTTGTCCTTGTTTGTTCAACACTTTTTTTTTTTTTTTTTTTTTAATTTTTTTCCTTTTTTTTAATTTTTTTTTTTTAACTTTTTGTTTGTTCAATTTGATTCTTTAGCAATGAAATTTTTTGTAAAAT